>SJYX01008261.1:5423-69383 GCA_006410675.1 Oreotragus oreotragus | reverse complement strand
TATAATCATAAGGGATTTGATTTAGGTCATACCTGAATGGTCTAGCGGTTTTCCCTACTTTCTTCAATTTAAGTCTGAATTTGGAAATAAGGAGTTCATGATCTGAGCCACAGTCAGCTCCTGGTCTTGTTTTTGTTGACTGTATAGAGCTTCTCCATCTTTGGCTGCAAAGAATATAATCAATCTGTTTTCGGTGTTGACCACCTGGTGATGTCTGTGTGTAGAGTCTTCTCTTGTGTTGTTGGAAGAGGGTGTTTGCTATGACCAGTGCATTTTCTTGGCAAAACTCTATTAGTCTTTGCCCTGCTTCATTCCACATTCCAAGGCCAAATTTGCCTGTTACTCCTGGTGTTTCTTAATCGTTCACCACCTTTTAAACCTGCGTTAGCAACTGCCATAATGAACTGCTTGCATTTCTTACCTTAAATTCTAAACTATACAGCTTTGATTTAGTCCCAATCAAGTATATTCTACACTGCATAATAAAATTGTAGCATATTAAAATAATCTTAGTATATTAATGTAAAATCTTAGCATATTCTTCTTGGCTTCCCTGGTGACTCAGATGGTAAAATAAGGAATCCACGTGCAATGCAGGAGACCTGGGTTCGATCCCTGGCTTGGGAAGGTCCCCTGGAGGAGGGCATGGCAACCCACTCCAGTATATACTGCATAATAAAATCTTACCAAGATTACAGTTAGTTCAGAGTTCAGTTTTTTTCACTTCAAGAATAAGCACTTTTCTATTTTAATCACTCTTGATAAGTATTTCTAAGCATAATTATTATTAAGGGAGCATTCTCGTCATAACCTGTTCACTGCCTCAAGGCTATCATTAAATAACCTGTTACAGTGATCTGCTGTCGACAGCCTGAACATAATGCTGAGTGGACACATCCAGTAATGATTGCCCTGGAACTTGCTTTCAAAGACAAATTCCCCATTATCAGTAAGAATTTCAGTCATCTTTCTCTTCCTGAGAAAAGTGGAGTGTGCCCTGTGCAGCAGTAGGATGCCTAGTCATGAGATAATGAAAACTTCTTAAATACTTACCCAATTTTGACTTTTACAAATTATGTTCTAATAGTCATTTGATCAGAAATGAAAACTTTTTTTTTTCTTTTTTACTTTCCAAGTCTTACTTTCTTCCTATTGGAAGACCAGTTCTTTCACTGTATATAATCCTAGTAATAGTTCTGTCATATGCTTAATTCTTAACTTGGCCAAACCCTCTGTGAAAAACCCTGTGTCCTCAATTTCTGTCGTGTCTGATTCTTTGTTACTCAATGGACTGTAGTCCACCAAGCTCCTCTGTCCATGGGATTTTCCAGGCAAGAATACTGGAGTGGGCTGCCATTTCCTTCTCCAGGGGATCTTCCCACCTGAGGGATCAAACCTGTGTCTCTGTGTCTCCTGCATTGGCGGTAGATCCTTTACCATTATGCCACATGGGAAGGCCATGCAAACCCCAATCCAGGCCTTACGACAGACTCTGCTTGGGTTTAATGAATTCAGATCATTTCTAAAAGTAAAGAAATAAAATCATAAGTGACATCATTTTTATATCTGTGGCAGTACAAAAACCCTACCATCCCAAGTTCTGTAATCATGTGGAATATGCCTATCCCCCTGCTCTTCAGTCATCATTAACTAAATATTGTTAGAAAATCATAATCACTTATTTAATGCTAGAAAGTGTTGAGATTAAAATTCATGAAGATAGCCTCCCAAGATATAATCTCCACTTCACAGATGGAAGATGTTTGTTCAGGAAGATTAAGTGATACAATAAGTGACTGAGCTAAGAATGAAGTCAGTCCTGTTTGAGAGGAGACCGTAATCTCTCCTTGGTGTCATGTGATGTTTTCTGCCAACGGCAGCAAGAGTGACCATGTGGAGGTACAGGGACCCTATCTCCTCTCGCCCAAACTAAAGGTTTAAATTTCTCTTTATTGTTTAGTCTTTTATTCTCAGGTATAGTAATATGCATGCCCACCAATTTCTTTTAATCGTCCTCAGTACGAACAGAGGTCTTTCTCTCCACATTCTGCTTTTTTTCTTTACATTTTGTGGTATCAGTTTTCTCGTTCTTCTCCACTTTCACAAAAAACATGCTTAGCTTATCTGCTACAAGTCTGTTCACTGTGTCTGTGTTTCCATTGCTGCTCTGCATATAGGTTCATCAGTATTTCCATACATATGTATTAATATACAACGGTGGACCTGGAGAAGGAAATGGCAGCCCACTCCAGTATTCTTGCCTGGGAAATCCCACGGACAGAAGAGCCTGGCAGGCTACAGTCCATAGGGCTCCAAAGAGTCGTTCATGACTGAGTAACTGAGCATACAATAGTGGCGGAAGGAGAGAGTGGGACAAATTGAGACAGCAGTATGAAAGCATATACGTTACCATATTGAAAACAGATAGCAAGCGAGAATTTGCTGTATGATGCAGGGAGCTCAAATTTGGTGTTCTGTGACAACCTGGTGTTGGGGGGCGGGGTGGGATAGGAAGTGGGAGGGAGGGAGAGGACACATGGATACCTACGGATGATTCATGTTGATGTATGGCAAAATCTAACATAATATTGTAAAGCAACTATCCTCCAATTAAAATAAACTAAATTGATTTAAAAAAAAGTGTCTACCAATAAGAGAATTCAATCCTTTTTGCACAGTAAATAAACTGTCACATGACACTGGATGTAAGTTTGTTGCTTTTTATACTTTGCAAATGCCAAGCTTGCTGTGGCTGGGAGTATAGAAGTGTTGCTTCATTACTTAATTTTTTTGAGAGGATGTGGAAGAGAAATCACTTTTATGTCTGAATCCAATTTCCAATACTAAGGTCCAGAATTCTGTTGTTATTGTTCGTAATTCATGACATTTACTTATTAACTAGTTCAGTAAACATTTATGGAATGATTACTATATACTAAGCACTGGGAAAAGAACGAAGGACAAGGCAGTAGAGTAGGTTGCTGTCATGAAATTTACATCTATGCGAAAGTGAGAATCGCTCAGTCGTGTCGGACTCTTTGCGACCCCATGGACTATACAGTCCATGGAATTCTCCAGGCCAGAATACTGGAGTGGGTAGCCTTTCCCTTTTCCAGGGGATCTTCCCAACCCAAGGATCAAACCCAGGTCTTCCACATTGAAGGCAGGTTCTTTACCAGCTGAGCCACAAGGGAAACCCACATCTATGAGAGAAATAGACAAAAAATCTGAAAGACAGAATGCAAGGTAGTCAGTTCTAGGTATTCATAAGTGCTGTAAAGAAACCAAAGCAGGATAATGTGATATGAGAGAGGCTGGAGGAGGTTGAAGTGAAGTAAAGTGAAGTCACTCAGTCGTGTCTGACTCTTTGAGACCCCGTGAACTGTAGCCCACCAGGCTCCTCCATCCATGGGGTTCTCTAGGGAAGAATACTGGAGTGGGTTGCCATTTCCTTCTCCAGGGGATCTTCCCAACTCAGTGATGGAACCCGAGTCTCCCACCTTGCAGGCAGGTACTTTAACCTCTAGGGGTCAGCAAGTCTGGCAGAGGAGGCTGTGTTAGTAGAGAACCAATGAAGAAGGACCAAGCAAGCACAGGCCCGGAGGACGTGTTCTAGGCAAAGAAGTACACATAGAAAGGCACCAAGACAGGAAAGAGCAACTTGTGTTCCTGGAACCAAAACAAGCCAAAGAGGCTGGACTCTACTAAGCAGGATTGACAGTAATTCATCATGATGTTTTGGGGACCTGAATCCTATATGTCTGCTATAGACAGAATTATGTGCATGAAAATTCATATTTGAAGCCCTAACTACCAATAAGGTGGTATTTAAAGATTATGTCCTTAGGACAGAATTTAATTTAGATGGGGTCAAGAAGGTGGGGCTCTCATAATGGAATTAGTGGACTCAAAGGAAGAGAAATACACAAAAGAGGACACAGAGAGAAAGCTGACATCCACAAGTCAGAATGAGTGTTCTCACCAGATTTCAGCTATGCTGGCACCCTGATTTCAGATTTCCAGCCTCCAGAACTATGGGAAATACATTTCTGTTGTTTAAGCCACCAGTCTATGGTATTTTATTAGAGTAGCCCAAGCAACTAAGACAAGGGCCTTCAAAACCATATTAAAGCCACTGGTATTTTATTATAAGTAGCAAAGAAGGCAATGAGTAAATTCTCCATGATAAGTTTCTGGTTTAATGACTTTCATGAACTCTAATGATTCTCAGCAAATGGAGAGTGTAGACTGAGACACAAGCCAATCTATGACTGAATCTCTAGATTTTCATTAAAAGTTCAATAGCACTTATAATTATTATTATTATTACTCTGATTAGTGCTCAAATGCTTGCTGGAAAAGTGTTTCAGGCTCTTTCATCAAAAACTGTAATTCCATGCTTGTTAAATGATCTCAATCATTGCTTAGTTCTTAATTTATGTTGAAACTGAATGAAAAAGTTATAAAAACTGCAAGAATAAAAAAATGAACACTTTTATAAATGTAGCATTATTCCATAAGTCTTCTTAAATCAAACTTGTCATTCACAAAGTAGATTGTTCTGTTCCTTAGTAATCAATCCCAGAGAAATACGAAAAAGTAGAACAATTGCTCTATTTATTAAGAAAATAAAAACAGTAGACACTAGTTGATACTTCTGTGTTGTTTTGATTGAGAATAAGAAAATGCAGTTATTTTAAAATACACGTGTACTGTGAAAAAAATGATCATTGAATGTAATTCCCATAGTTAGGTAGAATTATTTGTTAAATGTATTAAGCCTGGTTTTCTTATATCGAGTCCAAAATCTTATCTCTAACTACCAATTGGACTTGGTCAGATGATTTTCCCATCATTACCTCATTCTCGGAATCTGTAATTCAGAATCTTCTTCCACTTTTTTTTCTCCTTTCTTGATCCCCTCAAAACTAGGCCATCACTGGTGTATTCAAGAACGAGACAAAATACACACATTTCGTGTAGCACAAATACTATATATTCATGAAAATAGGTTAAATTTACATAATATAACGACTTGGAAGAAAAATGCTAACAAGGGAAAGGGTAGATGACATCTTCTTACTGTCTAATCTGTGCATCCCATCTGTTTGTGAGGAAATGGAAAATAGCATTCCCATGCAGACTGCTTTAGTGATTGAGAAGACTACCAATTGGAAGATAACATGTATATGATTTTCAGGACTTTATTTGATGCAGACTTCTCCTTATCCATCACTGTTTTTCAGTTATCATTCCACTCTCTGCGGTGGTTCAATCAGTGACCACTAGCAGTTTTCTTGGAGCTCTGCAGTTTGTTGTTTCTGCTCACATGCTGCTCATTGAGTAACATTTGCTTTGTATATCAATTTCTAGAGAGACGCTAATATTTAGATATCTATGTAAGTTAGGAATATATTATAGTAAAAATCAGTTTCTAAGACACCATCACCAAACAGCTTTTTAGAGATAAAAAAAACAGTATAATGTGTATTTTACCATTTCCTTTGTGTTTCAGAAAAAGCCTATTATTAGGCAAATTGGACAGAAATCATGTCATTTTAGAGATAGAAATTTAACATTCATGCTAATTAACAATACAAAGTCCAAGGCTAAGTAATTAGCTCATAACTCCTACCTTACTCTTTATTCTGTACTGTGACAAGAAGGAGTATTTAGATGCAAATTTTTGGCCAAGAAAATATAATTTGCAATATTCAATATATGTATTTTTTTAGATTAATATTTCTGCAACTTGAAAATATGTTGTTTACTTTTATGGAAAAATATATTAAAAATTTAGGAAGCATACAATGTATAATTTCTACCCAACATAAGCAATATACTGCATTTCAAAAGTTTCCCACAATAGATATAAAGATTTGTGAACATACCCATCTCTGCACTTGTATGAATATTTGCAATGCTGTTTACAAGTGAAATACTTTCTATTAAACATTTTTCCTAATTTATTAATTTCAAGTCAACTTTGAAAACAAAGTAATCTATATGGGGAGGTTAAAATTGGCTTAAATTTTATTTAGTATACACTGTGGATTGAGTTTTCAAATTATTAATATAAATACTGAAATTTCATGAATATTGAAATGATCTAGTTGACTAAAACCATAAAAAGGAAAAAAGTTATAGATTAAAACCTTAAAATGAGACATAAAATAGTGTTCTCACAAAGAAAACATTATTTATCATACTTTCTGAGAGAATATGATAAAATTTTTCTTTATGCTTCTTCAAAGTAGCCTTTATGCTATGCTGTGCTAAGTCACTTCAGTCGTGTCTGAATCTTTGTGACACCACACACTGTAGGCCACCAGGCTCCTCTGTCCATGGGATTCTCCAGGCAAGAATAGTGGCGTGGGTTGCCACGTGCTTCTCCAGCACCTTTAAGTAGGTTAAAGGGGGGAAAAGAAACTTTTATATATTATAAATGTGAATTTTTAATTTATTTGAATTACTAATACCACTTATGTTCTTCAGTCTTCAGTTGGGTAAGTCTAATGAAAACCCAACTGAACACTACATTGTACTAGATTAAACATTCTTCAATGCAGTGTGTACCACAGGGTCTCACCTTAGAGTGTGTAATTTCCATGCATTCTGGAATCATTTTTTTTTCATTTATTCTAGATGTTTTTGCTTATTTCTGCTTTCATCAAGCTTGGAAGGAAAGACAATAAATATACAAAAGAACTCTGGAATGAAACTGTAAAATCCGCCACCACATTTACATACACATGATTATGCTGAATCCTAGAGTCTATTTCCACAAATAGATTTAGAAAACCTCATGGGGACTCCAGAGCAACAGAATGAAAACTAGATGAGTTCCTTGTTGAATCATGAGTTGCTTAGAGTGAAGGATTTCAGAAGTCAGAGTTGAACACTGCTAATAAAAAGGGCTTGCTTCTGTTGGGGGACAAAATATATATGTATGCTTTTGTATGGATTAAGTCCAGATTTATTATTCTGAACTATTCACCCAGCATTAATCATAAATCAATTTAGTGACAACTTTAAAATATGAGAAAATTTTATATGCAGCTTGAATAATCCATTTAACAGATCAAATCAATGATTTTGCTTCATGCTTTCTTTCAATTGGGTTTTCCAGTTATGCACTATCTCTTTACCAATTTTATTCTCCCAGGCAATCAAGAGCAGGGGGTACCTCACAGTAATTTGATGTCCCTGTGTCAGGGAACACAAATCAACTTGAAAGGAACAGTATGCCTGGTTTAATGCCATATTTTATTCAGGACAAGAGAAATGACAGTTCCTAAGACTAAACTTAAAGCCTTGAAAAAAGTAAATCTGGAGAATCTCACCCTTTAGGATTGTTATAGCCATTATGTATACATATATTTACCCCTAGAAAAATATTCCCAAAAGTGACTCCAAGCATGTTCTCCAGTTTATAGTTACTTGGGGAAAATGATAGTTAATGAATAGCTTCTCTCCCTCCTGCCTGTGTAATGAACAAATGTTTTCCAAGCTAAATCTGAAATATGCGATTCATTGTATGAAATAAAAACACACAGAGGTTGGTATTTTAATCAAATAAATATCAAAAATTTTTTATTTCATTTTTACATCTTTCTCGTGGATAGTTATGAATTGTCGTACTCTATTATGTGATATATCCCTGTGAAAGGTCATTATGTTTAAATGTATCTTATTTAGCTAATACTTTTTAATATATTTTTAAAATTATAGACTGATCATTTGGCACATAGAACTATCTGAAATGCCACTTCTATACCTTCCTGGCTACTGAAAAATAAAGCAATGGGAAAGAAATAAACTATGAAATTAGACCAATGTCTGAGTCTTGGCTCATCAGCTTACTAGCTGAGTGATTGAGAATTCAGAGGCTTTAAATTTCAGTTACCTCATCCATTAAATGCAAATAATAGAGTTTTCATGAGGCTTAAATGAGACATGCCATTTAATTGAGTAGCAGGTATTTTAATTTTATAAGCAATATCATGCATTATTAGTAGTAAATTTATTTATTTTAAAATGTGGCTCCACTGCAAGCCTCTGAATATATATTATGTATAGATGTGGATGACTCTTGAAATAATTTCTTTTCATTCTAATTAGCTAAATTTACCTTGAAAGAAAGTCAAGATTTTTTTTTAATGCATTTCTGGTAAATAGCTTTATTCAGAAAGGTACAGCGAGAATTTTTCTTGACACAATTTTGTAACCTGGAGAAGCAAATGAGAAATATGTGACAGCACACTTGCGATGACAGACGATAAATACTTTAAGTTTGAGGATGTCTTAAATTTTTAAACTATGTAAATTTGTGGGCAAACATAATAGTACAGACTCTTACACTGAAGCAGAAAATTAGAATCTGTGATTTGAGACACTTTAATAATAAATCTCATTAATTGCTACTGACAATCCTTTAGAGATGAAAGATCATTGTATTTTCAGGTTTAGCCCAATGGCTGTGAAAAAATATTATTCTTCACCAGTGGATGATCTAATGTAACTAAAGAGCAAACTCTATAAAATCAGAGTTGATGACCTCGTTGATTAATGTGCTTAGTTATTCTATTAGAGTAAAAAGTAATTTAGGAAACCAACCATTAAAAATCATCATCCTTAATTATTTTTTAATTAGAAAATCATATATATTTTAAAATAATAGGTAAATTAATAAGTACATATATTATAGGTAGTTATAGAAGTTACATATAGAGATGTATTTCCTCTAGTCCATGCACTGATAAATTGGGAGGAGGCAAAAGAAAGTGGATAAGATTTTTAACAAAATCTTTTGCAGCTTTTTAACCTCAACTTTTAAAATTTGATAAGATACATTATGAAGGAAAACATTATATTTGCATGTCTATGACTGCAGCCATTTCAGTTTCTTAAAATGAATACTACATCTCTCTTGAAGCCGTGAAATCACATTACCCCTATTCTTAAACACGCATTCCCCCAAAACCCTCTAAATGTCCACCCAGCTCTGTGTCAGAGAAACCACTGGGTAAGGGGAGGAAGCATGTTTGAAACATTGTTGTGGGTAATTTCAATCAAAATCAAGTGGCAGAAACAAGGTCAATTCAGTTGCTTGAATTGACCTGTCACTTCACTTAAATTACAAGGAGTGGTTCAATAACCCTCTGAACCAGGTAGTGAAATGTGGGTAAATGTATGTGGAGTTAGATCATTGGAATTTGTAACTGGTATTGCTGATGCCATTTTTAGACTTAATATAGTTTCAAACATAAACTTTGATTAAAGTGAAACAAGTATGCATATGATTACCTATGCATTTTTTTTTAGCAATAAGAAGTTGATACTGCTTTATAATTTTATTTTAGCCAAGATATTAAGATGAAGGATTATTCACAAGAAATTTACTCAAATACAAGTATATTTCATTCATGCATCTAAAAGAGAAATATAAAAAATAAATAAAAGAGAAATATAGTAGAGAGTTTCATGTACATTGTTACACAAAATTTAATGAATACTATATTATTAAAGATTTGTGATAATATTAAATATTTGTGATAATAATTAATTCAAACACTTTTGAACCCTGAGTGTTACACACTGAGAGTTAAAACATTGACAGGATAATCCCCATGGCCTTCAACAAGCACTACCCAATAAAAGCAGAGTGTGTGTGTTAGTAACTCAGTCATGTCCAACTCTTTGTAACCCCATAACTGGAGCCCTCCAGGCTCCTCTGTTCATAGAATTCTCCAGGCAAGAATACTGGAATGGGTATCCCTTCTCCAGGGGATCTTCCCAACCCAAGGATCAAATCCAGCTCTCCTGCATTGCAGGGAAATTCTTTACCATCTGAGCCACCAGGCACATAAAAACTGTAACTTAAAACTTAGTGAATAATTTCAAAATGCTGAGGGGGCATATTAAAGAACATAGTTGGTTTTCAGGTCATACTTCTCAAAGAAGATAAAAGTGAAACTAGACAGTAAAGAAATCTCCTGAGCTGGAAATAAAGACCTGAAATAGTAAAAGCACTTCAGACATAAATTAGTATAAGAAATGTCTGAAATGCACGTGTTTATCATAAAGTGGATTATTATGACTTGAGCATGAGTATTTCTTAGTGGGGGATGGGGTGGAGTGGTACGTGGGATTTGAGTTGATAATTGTTGATATTGAGGAATGGATCCATGAGGGCTTATTACATAATCCTTTAAACTTTTTGAAATTGTAATATTCGGTACAGATACACACACACACTCTCTCTCTCACACACACACACACACAAACACACACACACACACACAGAGTATTTCTTAGTGGGGGATGGGGTGGAGTGGTACGTGGGATTTGAGTTGATAATTGTTGATATTGAGGAATGGATCCATGAGGGCTTATTACATAATCCTTTAAACTTTTTGAAATTGTAATATTCGGTACAGATATACACACACACTCTCTCACACACACACACACACACACACTCACACACACACTCAGGGGCACCAGGAAGCTGGATTTAGCTATTGTCCATATTAGTGTTGTGTTAGTCACTCAGTCATGTATAACTCTTTGTAATCCATGGACTGTAGCCTGCCAGTCTCCGCTGTCCATGGGAATGCTCCACTCAAGAATACTGGAGTGGGTTGCCATTCCATTCTCTATGGGATCTACCTGGCCCAGGGAATCAAACCCAGGTCTCCCACATTGCAGGCAGAGTCTTTACAGTCTGAGTCACCAGGTTTAGCCCCATCCCTGTTTAGTTGGTTCTCAATTACTGCAGTGACATGTGTCAAGTAGTAAGCCCAGGCTGAGAGACAAAGCAGATAAGAATATCTCATTTGACATTTACAGATAAAAAAGGTACAGAAGTACATTCATGGAATAGTCACATCAACACATTTTTGCTAATGATATTCCTGAATGAGCAGGGTCATACCAGACCTCCTGAAAGCTCATCTGTGCCCCACTCACAAGCCCAGACTTATGTAGGCAGGATGTGAGCTGGAGCCCACATAATCTACATCAGATGCAGCTCATCAATACTGGCAGAACTTAAAACGCAACAAGACCACAGTATTCACTAGAATGTAATCAATCAGGAGTGAATTTCTCATTGTTGAACCTCTTCCTCCCCTTGTCACCCTACTTAAGATCAAGACAGTCTAGTTGGATACAGAAACTCACTTGATCTTAAGAACTAGAAGATGCAGGCATTCTAAGAAGCCATGCCAGCGTGTATTTATACTATATATTGGGCTTAGAGCTGAGAAGTAAAAACTTGAATACATTTACACAATTAAAGAGGTTTGAGGATATCAAAAATCTTGGAAAACTTTCACCTTTAGGATGCTTTAAATGTAACATGTAAAAATAAAATAATTTAACCAATGTCTATTTTATCAACTGAACATGCATTGCATTATTATTAGACACATTTTAAAATTCATAGTCAATGGACAATTTATAGTCAATATATAGCTCTCTAGTTCTGAACTTATAAGCTAAATCACAAGTTGTGAAAATATTACTGAGTACTCTTAAACTCTTCTTTCCATTATATTTTATAATACAAATACAAGATAGAAACTTTTTGAACTGCTGTGTTATTATAGTTTTATCAACTGTTGTAAGAGTAGACTGAAAATCTTTGGTAACATGTGCTGAATTTCAAGTCTCTGAAATAAGTCATCACTGCAATTTATCAAACAGTGTTGGCTCATGTAACTAGAATTACAGTAACCTCTAAGGAATTATGAAAAGTAATCATATGAGGGAAAGAATTATTATAAGTTTCAAAGCCAAGATTTAAATCCAAGTTGATGCCACATGTAAAATTAGCCTTTAGATTTTTGTAGAATTCCTCTGGGCCTATGTCAAAAAATCAAACATAATGATGAGCAGACACTTTTTACTCTGAAGAAGCCAGGAAACAAAATTTCACTGCATGATTAGGTATATCTGTTTTGTAGAATTTATCTTCTTCTTAAGCATGAAAAATTGTCCCATATGTGATATTAAACTAAAAAGATTAATAGTCTGATATAGTATGCAAATCTTAATATAAAGCTCAAGGAAATAACAGTTTTATTTTTTTCCAAACTTTAAATGATTTAAGTAAACAGCCTTTACTTGTCCAACCATGATATCAATTAAGCAAAGTCTTAGTATTATTACCATAAAGAATTTAAATGCATACTTTATTTTCATTTTTTTGTATTTATCTGTTAAAACATATACTTCAAAATCCAGGTAATATTGCAACGTGTTTCTTTAACAAAAGGCCTAAAATTATATTATTCCTTTATTATTCTGGTCACAGGATATTCAACATGTCTAAAATGATAACACACCATACATCTTCCTGAAAACAACTAATACAAATGTTAATTTAGATTTAGTATTTTTTTTCAAATTTTTTCCATTTTTCTATTTATCCTAAAATGAAAAGTATTGAATAATGTCTCCATAATATCTAATAATTCAATATTTTAAAACTTGCAAAACATGAAATATTTCTTTGAAAAGATTTCATAACAGAAAATACATTGGGAGTCAGCTGTTACAATGTTTTAATTGATAAAAAAAATTGGTTATTATGATTTACATGGTATGTTAAACTCTGCCAAATTATAGGATTTCTTTTTTTTTTTTTTTTTTTTGAGGAAAATTATCACAGACAAAATATTGGATGAAAACCCTCACCAACACTCCACCATTGTCCTTTGGTAGGTAGGGCCTTTTTTTTTTTTAATTCTAATGAGCATGGTATGTCTTGTGTATAAACACCAGCCTCTCCTATTTGATATGCACAAAAATTCAATCAGATGCTTAATTACATCTTAACATGAGTTCCAAGCAGCTGTCTAATTCCCTTGTTTCTGATTAAAGAGATTACAAAAAATAAAACCTTACATGGCATTTACATGCAACTCTAAAATTAAACATTATTAATAAATTTTAGGCATTCAAGAAATAAAAAGGCATTATTTTTAAGCACTGGGACAATGATTTCTAAAAAAAAATGGTAACCTTTTACCAAGTGGCAGGGAAAGGTGACAAAATCGTTTGGAAGGCTAGCAGTTTGAAAGGAGAGATTCTATGAAACTGTCAGATAGGATTTGTTAATGCAATGTATGGTCTTACTATCACTGATGTGGCAGGGTCAGTAACGTCCATTTTGGGTTGCAGTTGCCCAACAGTGACTATATTAGAAGCATGAAGGTAACTGCCTAAGTTGAGCACAGCTAACACAACTTGATTTGGGTCATGCCTTTTTGTAGTGTCAGTTAGCATATGGGGCTTCCCAGGTGGCACAGCAGTAAATAATCCATTTGCCAATGCAAGAGACACAAGAGACAAACACAGATTTGATCTCTGTATCGGGAAGATCCCCTGGAGGAGGAAGAGGAAACCCACTCCAGAATTCTTAGCTGGAAAATTCCGTGCCCAAAGGAGCCTGGCAGGCTGCATTCCATGCAGTCAGAAAGAGTTGGACATGACTGAGGGACTGAGTACATAGCAATTTATAATATACCCTACTTTTTTCATATAGACAAAATTGTGAGGTATTTTTAGCATTATCAAATGATATACTATTCTTTAAAAATATCCTTGTGATGCATTATTGAAGTATATCTTCATTGCCTTTAACATCTTCAATTTAAGGGAAAGTGAACCAGGCACTCTTGGTTATTGTGCTACTTCTAGCTTATGAATTGGATAAATCTGTATTAACTCTTCCAGAAATGAAACTGCTAAGTATCCGAAGTCCTGAAGGCTATCAAACACAGATGTAAGAATGTTACATTATGTAATGTGTGTAATCTCTGACTTTTTTTCATGTTTTTGATATTATTTATGGAACTTACTCCCTCAGAAACATTTCATAAAGCTACAGTTCATGGTACTGACACCAGACTAAATACAGACAAATAGGACTTGGGACAAACTAGTTTATGATATTCAGGTATATCTGGATGCATTTGTGTATATTTGTATGTGGATGTATGCATGGGTGTGTATTTGTATCAGTATATACAGATCATATCAATTTAGAAAGCTCTCTGGGATATATATCTGAAATGTGAAAATGTGAAGAGCCTTTAAGAATAATCCTGATTGAAAAAGAACTCTCACCTATACTAATAAGATATTTTGTTGCATATATATATATATTTATACAAAGCTATTTTGAAATATTATGTAGCAGTTTTAAAAGTATATGTGTGTATACATATTGATGGACAGATCTCCAGGATATATTATTAACAGAAAAATCAAGTCATAGACCAAGGACTGATAGGTAGTATTTAATCTCAACACATTATAAAAAATGTATCAGTTCAGTTCAGTTCAGGGACTTCCCTAACTTCCCTGGTGGCTCAGATGGTAAAGCGTCTGTCTACAATGCAGGAGACCCGGGTTCGATCCCTGGGTTGGGAAGATCCCCTGGAGAAGGAAATGGCAATCCACTCCAGGACTATTGCCTGGAAAATCCCATGGACAGAATAGCCTAGTAGGCTACAGTCCATGGGGTCGCAAAGAGTCGGACACGACTGAGCAACTTCACTTCACTTCAGTTCAGTTCAGTCGCTCAGTCATGGCCAACTCTTTGCAACCCCATGAATTGCAACATGCCAGGCCTCCCTGTCCATCACCAACTCCCAGAGTTCACTCAGACTCATGTCTATTGAGTCAGTGATGCCATCCAGCCGTCTCATCCTCAATCGTCCCCTTCTTCTCCTGCCCCCAATCCCTCCCAGCATCAAAGACTTTTCCAATGAGTCAACTCGTCGCATGAGGTGGCCAAAGTACTGGAGTTTCAACTTTAGCATCATTCCTTCCAAAGAACATATATAGACAAAGATAAAAAAATCAATCACCCTCTGTTTTAGACTATTTACTTCCCTGGTGGCTCAGATGGTAAAGCGTCTGTCTACAATGCAGGAGACCCGGGTTCGATCCCTGGGTTGGGAAGATCCCCTGGAGAAGGAAATGGCAATCCACTCCAGGACTATTGCCTGGAAAATCCCATGGACAGAATAGCCTAGTAGGCTACAGTCCATGGGGTCGCAAAGAGTCGGACACGACTGAGCAACTTCACTTCACTTCAGTTCAGTTCAGTCGCTCAGTCATGGCCAACTCTTTGCAACCCCATGAATTGCAACATGCCAGGCCTCCCTGTCCATCACCAACTCCCAGAGTTCACTCAGACTCATGTCTATTGAGTCAGTGATGCCATCCAGCCGTCTCATCCTCAATCGTCCCCTTCTTCTCCTGCCCCCAATCCCTCCCAGCATCAAAGACTTTTCCAATGAGTCAACTCGTCGCATGAGGTGGCCAAAGTACTGGAGTTTCAACTTTAGCATCATTCCTTCCAAAGAACATATATAGACAAAGATAAAAAAATCAATCACCCTCTGTTTTAGACTATTTACTTCCCTGGTGGCTCAGATGGTAAAGCGTCTGTCTACAATGCAGGAGACCCGGGTTCGATCCCTGGGTTGGAAAGATCCCCTGGAGAAGGAAATGGCAATCCACTCCAGGACTATTGCCTGGAAAATCCCATGGACAGAAGAGCCTAGTAGGCTACAGTCCATGGGGTCGCAAAGAGTCGGACACGACTGAGTGACTTCATTTCACTTCAAGCTGCTATAACAGAATACCATAGACTGGGTGGCTTATAAACAATGGAAATTTATTTCTCACAATTCTGGAAATTGATTAGCACAAGATCAAGATTCTAGCTGATTTGGTGGCTGGTGAGAGCCCACTTCCCGATTTGTAGACTATCATCTTCTCTTTCTGATATTCTGGGGCCTCTTTTATAAGGGCTTTAATCCCATTCATGGGGGTTCTACCTCATCATCTCCTAAAGGTCTCATATCCTAGCACCATCACTTTAGGGGATGAGGATTTAAGATATGAACTTTGTTGTTGGGCAGAGGACATAAAAACTCAGTGCATAGCACCCACAAAGTGATGAAAGGAGTGGTACTGAGAGAGAGGAAATCAAGAGCCAAGAATTTGCTTATCTAGTCTCCTGACATTCCCTCATAGACACAAATGACTG
Organism: Oreotragus oreotragus; assembly: GCA_006410675.1. Lineage (NCBI taxonomy): Eukaryota > Metazoa > Chordata > Mammalia > Artiodactyla > Bovidae > Oreotragus > Oreotragus oreotragus. The sequence goes on along the minus strand of SJYX01008261.1, from coordinate 53,311 downwards.
CAGCAGCTCTGGACATCATGTCCTTATCTGTCAACAAACTTGGGAAGAGTGAGAGGGAATAAATCTCCTACATCTTTTTTATTACAGAAACATATACAATATGAGTGTATATATATATATATATTTCTGAGATACCTTCAGCACGGTTTTCCTAAAATCCCATTGATTATACCGAATCTTATGACTTTGTTGCAAAAGTGACTAGGAAGGCAAGTAACTGGGAATTCCAATCTCCATCATCATGAGGAAGCTCTGGCAACAAGAAAGCATTGAAGAATAGTTATCAAATTGGCCACCAGCAATGTTGCCATATTTCATTACTATTTCATACACATTGAGAGGAAGAATACCAGTTTCCTCTCTCTTCTGTGTGACCTCAGTAGCTCACACTGAATTTTGGTGTCTTAAATTAAATGTCTAAATGTGCTTTCAGAGAAGGGATATCTGCAATTTACTGTAAGAAATCTAACACGAAACTCTACAATAAAATTTTAAATTTTATTAGTGAATTTTTAATTTTGCTTTGTAAAAATATGCCTACATTTTTTAATGGATCCCTAAAATGGATAGCAATTGGATTCCCACTGTATCCCTCAGAGTTTGGTTATTGAAAGTGGGCACTTCTCTATATATTCTGAATGGTTATTTAAGACTTCTGGTTAAATTTTCACTAAACCCCCTTTTTTTTTTAAATTCTGGAAAATAGTGATGAACCTCATGGAGTAAGAGATTTGAGAATCCTACAGTGTCTTCTAGGAGAGACTGTGTAAAAGATGATTTACCTTAACATTTAACTAAGAAAAGTATAAACAAGCAATGCAATAGATCTTAAGAACCAAAAGACAAATGAAGCAGAGAACGGACTAAACCTTGTCAGAGGTAAAGCTATAGTTATTAGTATGCATACTCAGGGAGTCGAATGCAGAGTTAGAAAGAAGCCCCTGATCACGGTTCAAGGGGAGGTCAGGTGAGTGCCTGCAGGATCCGATTCAAATTCTACTTGGAGACAGGAAATCTAGAAGGCTTAAATTTTAGAATAGCCCTAATAAACCTGTCAATAGAGGGATGAGCTATTTGTTAAGGGAACAGCAACCCCCAAAGCTGAGGACTGAATACGAGTGTGTTGTACGTTTAATTCTTTGAACCACCCAAAAGAAAAGCACTGATATGAAAGGAAAGATTAAGATTTCCTACTTTAGAGAAAGCACCAAGTAACATATATTCTTCCTTTTTTTTTTTTTTTCATTCTTCCTTTCTTTAAAACAGAGTTACAATATTTTTCAGGCTCTGTCTAAGGACAGAATGGAACAATATACTCATTAAGCCTTAGCTTAGCTGATATTAGGAGAAGAATTGAGCAATTTCTACTAGACTTATGAAAATAATTATCCAGGGAAAAACTAGGAAGGACATTCAGGAACTTACTGAGACAAGCAGACTGCACAGTGCCAGCTGTGAAAGATACTAGAATTCCTTTATGCTCTACATGAAATGATGATATATTAGTTTTCTACTCTTGCTGTGAAAAATTACCAACCACTTAGTGGCCTAAAACAACACAAGTTTACTAACTTATACTTCTTTAAATTGAAATGCAATGTGGCTTTTCTTGGGCTGAACTCAGCTTTATCAGTAGGATTGTATTCCTTTTTGAAGGATCAGCTGTCATGTCTTTTCCACTTTTAGAGTCTGCCAAACCCATATTTCATCTTCAAATTTAACAATAGCTTTTGAGTTTTTATCTCATCACTGTGACATTTACCTTCTGCTTTGTTCCACATTTAAGGATCCTTGTGAGTATACTGGATTTACCAGATAACCAGATTATCAGGTAACCTAGGATGGTCTCCTTGTTTTAAGATCAGCTGGATATCAACCTTAATTCCTTATGCTACTACCTTACTTCCCATTTTCCATGTAATATAGCAGTTATATGTTTTAGGAATTAGAGGGTAAATGTCTTAATGCTTCTCATGGTGAAAAAACTGCCAAAATGTAAACCTCTATTACACAATGAGAGAAGGCAATGGCAACCTACTCCAGTTCTCTTGCCTGGAGAATCCTAGGGATAGGGAAGCCTGGTGGGCTGCCATCTATGGGGTCACACAGCGTCAGACACGACTGAAGCAACTTAGCAGCAGCAGCAGCAGCATTACATGTCATTTTGAAACCTGAATAGAAAACTGTACATATAGTAAAGTCCTATACTTAAAACACATTTCTGTATTTCAAAAGAGCTTAAAAATTGATTAAAATATATTATGAGGGCCAGAAGTACATTGTTATTATATACTGAAGGGCTATCATATCGTCAGAATCATGTTAAATACTTAAGGGGATGAAAGGAAGTTCAGAATTGACCCAATATTTATCCTTACATTCTAACAAACATAAAGTATGTTTCCAGTTTTCTTTAGAAATCTAATAAAATAGATGAATTATCACTCTCATAAGTAAATATAATGTAATCATATAATAATATGATATTATTTCAAACATTGATTTACTATAAGAAAAAAATTTTTTAAGAAAATTTGAATAACTTTATCCTATTATATCATCATGTTGAATTAGAAACTATTGGAGAAGTGAAATAATAATAGGATAAATGTTTTAAAGCAAGTGGGAAAAAAAATCCTAGGTATAACATAATTAATGATCACATGTGTGGCATAGAAAATGTTTCAAATATTCACAAAGATTAATAATCATGGTTCAATTGAGTTCAGTAGCTCAGTCGTGTCTGACTCTTTACGAACCCATGGACTGCAGCACATCAGGCTTCCCTGTCCATCACCAGAACTTCCTCAAACTCATGTCCATCGAGTCAGTGATGCCATCCATCCGTCTCATCCTCTGTCGTCCCCTTCCGCTCCTGCCTTCAATCTTCCCCAGAATCAGGGTCTTTTCTAGTGAGTCATTTCTTTACATCTGGTGGCCAAAGTATTGGAGTTTTAGCTTCAGCATCAGTCCTTTCAATGAATATTCAGGACCAATTGCCTTTAGAATTAACTGGTTTGATCTCCTTACAGTCCAAAGGACAAGAGTCTTCGCCAACACCACAGCTTAAAATCATAAATTCTTTAACAGTTAGCTTTCTTTATCATCCAACTCCCACATCCATACATGACTACTGGAAAAACCATAGCTTTGACTAGATGGACCTTTGTTGGCAAAGTAATATCTCTGCTTTTTAATATGCTGTCTAGGTTGGTTATAGCTTTTCTTCCAAGGAGCAAGCATCTTTTAATTTCGTGGCTGCAGTTACTATCTACAGAAATTTTGGAGCCGCCCAAAAGGAAGTCTGTCACTGTTTCCATTGTTTCCCCATCTATTTGCCTTGAAGTGATGGGACCAGATGCCATGTTTTTCATTTTTTGAATGTTGAGTTTTAAGCCAACATTTTCACTCTCCATTTTTTCTTTCATCAAGATGCTCTTTAGTTCTTCTGTGCTTTCTGACATAAGGGTTATGTCATCTGCATATCTGAGATTATTGATATTTCTCCCAGAAATCTTGATTCCAGCTTGTGCTTCATCCAGCCCAGCATTTCGCATGAAGTACTCTGCATATAAGTTAAGTAATCTAGTTAACAATGTAAAACCTTGAAGTAGCCCTTTCCAAATTTGGAACCAGGCTGTTGTTTCATGTCTGGTTCTAACTGTTGCTTCTTGGTCTGCATACAGATTTCTCAGAAGGCAGATAAGGTGGTCTGGTATTCTCATCTCTTGAAGAACTTTCCACAGTTTGTTTTGATCCATGTAGTCAAAGACTTTGGCATAGTCAATAAACCAGAAGTAGATGTCTTTCTGGAACTCTCTTGCATTTTCTATGATCCAACAAATGTTGACAATTTGATCTCTGGTTCCTCTGCCTTTTCTAAATCCAGCTTGAACATCTGTAAGTTCACAGTTCACATACTGTTGAAGTCTGGCTTGGAAACTATTGAGCACCACTTTCCTAGTGTGTGAGATGAGTGCAATTGTGTGGTAGTTTGAGCATTCTTTGACATTGCCTTTCTTTGGGATTGGAATGGAAACTGACCTTTTCCAGTCCTGTGGCCACCGCTGAGTTTTCCAAATTTGCTAGCATATTGAGTGCAGCATTTTCACAGCACCATCTTTTAGGATTTGAGATAGCTCAACTAGAATTCTATCACCTCCACTAGCTTTGTTAGTAGTGGTGCTTCCTAAGGCACACTTGACTTTGCATTCCAGGATGTCTGGCTCTTGGTGAGTGATCACACCATCATGGTTATCTGGGTCATGAAGATCTTTTTTTATCTTCTGTGTATTCTTGCCACCTCTTCTTAATATCTCCTGCTTCTGTTAGGTCCATACCATTTCTGTCATTTATTTTTGCCCATCTTTTCTTGAAAAATTTCCTTGGTATCTCTAATTTTCTTGAAGAAATCGCTAGTCTTTGACATTCTATTGTTTTCCTCTATTTCTAAGGAAGGCTTTCTTATCTCTCCTTGCTATTCTTTGGAACTCTTCATTCAAATGAGTGCATCTTTCCTTTTCTCCTTTGCCTTTAACCTCTCTTCTTTTCTCAGCTATTTGTAAGGCCTCCTGAAACAATCATTTTGCATTTTTGCATTTCTTTTTCTTGGGGATGGTCTTGATCACTGCCTCTTGTACAATGTCACAGACCTCCTTCTGTAGTTCTTCAGGCACTCTATCTATCAAATCTAACCCCTTGAATCTATTTGTCACTTCCACTGTATCATCATGAGGGATTAGATTAGGTCATACCTGAATGGTCTAGTGGTTTTCCTTACTTTCTTCAATTTAAGTCTGAATTTTGAAACAGGAGTTCATGATCTGAGTCATAGTCAGCACCCCTTTTTTTTTTGGCTGACTCCATAGAGCTTCTCCATCTTTGGCTACAAAAGTATAATTAGTCTGATATTGGTATTGACCATCTGGTGATGTCCATGTGTAGAGTCATCTCTTGTGTTGTTGGAAGAGGGTCTTTGCTATGACCAGTGTGTTCTCTTGGCAAAATTCTGTTAGCTTATGCACTGCTTCATTTTGTACTCCAAGGCAAAATTTTCCCGTTACTCCAGATGTCTTTTGACTTCCTACTTTTGCATTCCAGTCCCCTATGATAAAAAGGACATTTTTTGATTGTTAGTTCTATAAGGTCTTGTAGATAATAGTTCTAGGAGGTCTTGTAAATATAGAATAAGGTCTTCTTCACCATCTGATGCAAAAAACTGACTCATTAGAAAAGACCCTAATACTGGGAATGATTGAGGACAGGAGGAGATGGTTGGATGGCATCACCGACTCGATGGACATGAGTTTGAGCAAGCTCTGGAAGTTGGTGATGGACAGAGATGCCCGATGTGCTCAGTCCATGGGGTCGCAGAGTTGGACATGATTGAGCAACTTAACTGAACTGACTGAAACATAATTCACTATAAATTATGTAAATTATTTACATAATTCAATGTAAATTTGTTAGTTCTAGAAGGTCTTATAAATATTCATAAATATAAATAATCACGGTGATTCCCAAATATTGAAATTTAGAGTCAAAAGAATTGTACTTTATTCCTTTCCCTTTCTTTTTGCATACCATCCCTCCCTAAAAGGTACAGTACCCACTGCCCATGCCCTTTCCATGACCCAGACCTACCCAGGCACCTGGAAATATTCTTACAAGAGGTCCCCTTATATTTAAAGGAAATTAATCATTCTTCAAAACACTTAGAGCATATTTTTAAAAGCCCAACCGAATTAATTTAACTATTACAGAGTAATGATGACTGAGTAGAGAACACTCTTGAGAGTCCGTTGGACTGCAAGGAGATCAAACCAGTCAATCTTAAAGGAGATCAGTCCTCAATATTCATTGGAAGGACCGATGCTGAAGATGAAACTCCAATACTTTGGCCGCCTGATGCAAAGAACTGACTCATTAGAAAAGACCCTGATTCTGGGAAAGATTCAAGGCAGGAAGTGAAGGGGATGACAGAGGATGAGATGTTTGGATGGCATCATTGACTCGATGGACATGAGTTTGAGCAAGCTCCTGATGTGGTGAGAACAGGGAAGCCTGGTGTGCTGCAGTCCATGGGGTCGCAGTGTCAGACATCACTAACCAACTTAACTGACTGAAACATAATTCAATGTAAAATGATTAAATAAAACCACAAATCATATAATTTAAGACAACACAGGATATTGATGTGAAATGGCTTCTGAAGTGAAGGAAAGCATTTTGAGTCTGCCATATTTGAGAACAAGTCCTTTTCTGAACTGTTCCTCATTTTTGCTTCTTGTTTCTTCTTTCTCTGAACATGTAGACTCTTTTAAAGTTCCAAGTTTATTTGACAGTGTGTGTATATGTGCTTAGTCTCTCAGTCATGTCCAACTCTTTGTGACAACATGGACTGTTACTCACCAGGCTCCTCTGTCCAGGGGGATTCTCCAGGCAAATATACTAGAGTGGGTTGCCATTTCCTCCTACAGCAGATCTTCCCTACTCAGGGACTGAATCTAAGTCTCTTGCATCTCCTGCATTGGCAGGCCAATTCTTTACCACCTGTGAAGCCAGTCAAAGATACAGAGATGAAGAAATGTGCATTTGTATTTGAATGTTTGTGTAATATATGAGAAAATATCAGTGATTTAAATAAAGTAAGTCCCCTACATATAAATTCTCATGAGTCTGTGTGTCCAATCACTTAACTTAGCTCACATGTCTGGTGTACTGGAGGACATCAAGTGGTTATGCTTTTGTGTACTTTACTGTTCAGTACTTGTAGAATACAGTAGTACAGTATCTTTTGCTTAAGCCCAGGATGTCTGGAAGCAAGTGTAAAAAAAGCCGTGATGTAGCTGATCTGGCTGAAGAACTAAAGATATTCATAACACAGGAAACGGCAAGGGGATTTTCTTTATTTGAGGAGGCACTGTTAGATTTGAGACACAGGACCTGAACATAGAATGGTACATGAAGTTTTCTGCAGCCGTTCAGAATACAATCCAGTGCTACCATGTCTTCTATGACAAGAAAAAAGAGCTATTACCCAGACATTACTGGATCATTTTGTCAAGAGAGTAGACAGAATTGAATCTGGCAAGGGTTCAGAACCTGTGCCGTCTACATCAGGTGTGAGTGAAACTGCAACGTGCCTTCTGACTCCCATTACTGGTGATCCTTCAGCTCTACCATCTCCCATGTACTGTGGTCAGTAACTCTTCTTGCCTGTTCACTCAATGCTAGCCTCATGTGCCAACTATTGTACTGTACTACTGTACTTTCCAAGGTGCTGTACTGTAAGTTAAATATGTTTTCCTCATTTTTGTGTTTGTTTTTTTATGTATTTTTCATGTGAACAGTGTTATAAGCCTGTTACAGTACAGTACTATATAGCTGATTGTGTTATTTGGGTACCTAACCTAACTTTGTTGGACTTATGAGCAAATGGGACTTATGAATGTGCTCTCAGAATGGAACTCATTCATATGAAAGGGACTCACTCTATGTACTGCCTGATGGTTTTCTGTCTTTAGCAGTTCTAAAGTTTGAGAAATTCCAAATTGAATTTAATAATATTCACTCCTGGCCTAATTACCAAATTTTAGATTCATATTTTTACTTGTTAAATATTTATACTTATAAGCCATATCATTTTATAATAAATTCAAATTATATCATTCAAACTCGCTTCCAGAGTCAACCAACTACCTTAGCTCTGGTCAGACCTTCTATTTGCATACCATCCACCTTGACTAAAAGTTCAGCGCCAGTGAAACATGTTGGTGTTTCTGGACATATTTCAAATCTTCTCTCCAGTACAAGTTCTATCAGTTTTTATTCCCTCTCATTCTCCTGTGTCAATTTGTGTATACTTTTCTGATAATAATTCAAGTCTTTCCCTGGTGTTAGCTTTTAATTTATACTTTCAAACTCATAGTATGGTTAATGTTCCTTGCTTGAAGTTCGGTTTTCCTAGATCAATATGTCATTTTATTTTGTTTTTGTTTTTTAATTTTTTAATTGAAGGATAATTGCTTTTCAAAATTTTGTGGTTTTCTGTCACATAGCAACAAGAAGCAGCCATAGGGAACACCCATGTTCCCTCCTTCCTGTGCCTCCCTCCCATTTCCCTGCCCATCCCACCCTTCAGCCTGTCACAGAGCCCCTGCTTGATTTCCCTGAGTCACACAGCAAATTACCATTGGCTATCTGTTTTACATGTGATATTGTAAATTTCTTTTTTACTCTATCCACACATCTCTCCTTCCCCTTCCTCTCCTCCCCTCGTGTCCATAGGTGTGTTCTCTATGTCTGTAAATATGGCATATATGTCAATATGCCATTTTTAAGGCATATACCATGTTTAATATAACATGTTTACATATTGAATGCTGCTGCTGTTGCTGCTGCTAAGTCACTTCAGTCAGGTCCGACTCTGTGCGACCCCTTAGATAGCAGCCCACCGGGCTCCTCCGTCCCTGGGATTCTCCAGGCAAGAACACTGAAGTGGGGTGCCATTTCCTTCTCCAGTGCATGAAAGTGAAAAATGAAAAGGAAGTTGCCCAGTTGTGTCTGACTCTTAGCAACCCATGAACTGCAGTCTACCAGGCTCCTCCATACATGGGATTTTCCAGGCAAGAGTACTGGAGTNGATTCTCCAGGCAAGAACACTGGAGTGGGGTGCCATTTCCTTCTCCAGTGCATGAAAGTGAAAAATGAAAAGGAAGTTGCCCAGTTGTGTCTGACTCTTAGCAACCCATGAACTGCAGTCTACCAGGCTCCTCCATACATGGGATTTTCCAGGCAAGAGTACTGGAGTGGGATGTCATTGCCTTCTCCGTTACATATTGAATAAAGGAGCATCAAATTCTGCCAGTATATTGAGATAGGCTCCGGGATTATAACTTCCTGTAGAAAACACAAAATAGAGGTCGAGAATCAATTTGTATGTTTCTCAGAGTTTCCAATATTTTCAATATTGTACCATAATATTCACATTGGTGTATACATATAAATATTAAGACACAGATAAAAGTTCACCATATTTCAATTTGAATGTTACAATTTTATGTTAAGCATTACATAGATAATATTTCATTGCTAGATAATATTTCATTGATTTCATTCAGTATATTTATTGAGCATCTATCAGAACTACTAATTGTTCCTGTTTATGAGAAGTTTAGGGCTTAAGGGAAAATTAATCAGTGAAAAGTGTTAGTCGCTCAGTTGTGTCCAGCTCTTTATGACCCCATGGACTTAGCCCACCAGTTTCCTCTGTCCATGGAATTTCTCAGGCAAGAATACTAGAGGGGGATGCCAGTTCCTTCTCCAGGGGACCTTCCCAACCCAAGGATCAAACCTGGTCTCCTGCATTGCAGACGGATTCTTTTACCCTCTGAGCCACCAGGAAAACCCCAAATTAATCAGTAGATCATACAAACTGATATCATCTGGAGGTATGATAAATAATATGAAGACTAGCTTAGTCCATTCAGCCTGTTTTGAAACAAAAATTTCATAGTCTAAGTGGCTTGAATATCAGACAAATCTTTCTCATGGTTCTAAAAGCTAAAAAGTCCTAGATAAGCTGCCAGCAGATTTGGTTTCTGATGAGAGCCCACTTCCTTGTTCATAGATGGCCATCTTCTATGGAAATTAGCTCTTCTGTGGAAAGAGCTAAATTGCTCTCAAGGGTCTCTTTTATAAGGAATTTAATATCATTCATGAGTCTCCACCTTTATGACGTGATCAACCTCTCAAGAACCTTATCTCTTAATACCATCATGTTCCAGCTCAGAATCTCAACATAAGATTTTTGGAGGGATACAAAGATGTGATATACTGCAGAGCATGTCTGTTGACATGCAAGTGGAAAACAAAAGTCACCAGCAGAGATGAAGAGGTCAAGGAAAGGTTTCTAGAGAAATTAATTCTGATCTGAGAATTAAAAAAAACAAAAGTCTGGGTCACTCCTCAGGGAAGAGTTTTGAGGTAAAAGAAGCAACACAGAACATTTAGCAAGAGGAAGAGTGATGCATTTAAGAAAATGAAAGTTGATTAGTACCACTGAGCAGAATCAAGGAAAGGCCATGTCCTGCAAAATGAGGCTAGAGAGTAATTGAGGACATATCTATCATGCAAAGTCAGATAACTTATATAGAGGATTTCTATCATTATTACAAGGAAAATGAACATCCATGGGAAAAAGTTGTGTTTGTGTGCTTGCAGGGTGTCAGTCTGCATAGTTAAACATTTGCAATTCAAAAACATCATTCTCACTGAGGCTCAGACATTAAAGAATCTGCCCACAATGAGGGAGACCCAGGTTCCATCCCTGAGTGGGGAAGATGCCCTGGAGAAGGGAATGGCACTGACTCCAGTATTCGTGGGGCTTCCCTGGTGGCTCAGACGTGGGTGAAGGAATGGTTACCCACTCCAGTATTCTTGCCTGGAGAATTCCATGGACCGAGGATCCTGGTGAGCTATAGTCCAAGAGGTTGCAAAGAGTTGGACATGACTGAGCGACTAACACACTTCACTGCTCAGGACGGGACTAGAGGGGAGGCCAAGTCATCTAGGAAACTACTATAACCATGACCCAGTTTTGACCAGAGTTGTTGTGGGAGGGTTTACTAAGAGTAGATGGGTTTGAAATGAGTTTAGGGGGTAAAATTGACCAAAGTTGGTTATAGTTGGATATGGGTGTGATAAAGAAGGAAATGTTAGGATGACTTGAAACATTCTACGTGTGTTATGGATAGATGGTGACACCATTCTTTCAGTGTATGTTTTGATCTTAAGTTTGGTTTTGGGTATTATTGAGTCTAGAATGTCAAATCCCATTAGCAATGCCAAACAGATACATGGGAAATATAACTCTTTTGGATTCAAAGGAGAGCTATTTGGTGATGGTATTTATTTGAGGGATGTTGTTTGTAGGTACAACCTCATGCCAAACCTATTGTTGCATCAGGACCTGGAAGAGAGTATAAAATAAGCACAAAAATACAGTGCTATAAGTGCTTTGGCAGTAGTCAAATGCAATATTAAAATAGTTATATATTACAAAAAGTGTGAAATTATGAATCAAAAGTATCATTATTTTTATAGCAATTTTATCATGTGTTATCTTGCACTATTATATTAAAGCAAAGTATAATGTGAATATTTTATGCTTATATGAACAAAAGTCTCTCTGGTTACATTGGTAAGGAAGGGTGAATTCTCCAAGTATCCACCCCCATGTTCTTAAATATTTATTTTAAAATGACAAGTAATTGCATTTTCTCTATAAATGTAAACAAACAGGTATATCATAAATTTATTTATTGAAGTTATTATTGGAAGATTTTAATAATAACTTATCATATTGCAATCAATAATACATGTTTATTACTCTGATTTGATTTTATGGAAATTTTGGTGATTGTTTATTAGCTAATTTTGAATTAATGCCCAGTTTTCCCTTAAATCCTACTCAAACTTTGAATTCTTTCTTTTTAATAATATCCCTAATAAGGAGAGACCTTTCGCAAAATATGTTTAGGTAAGACATTATTAAAACCAAAAGATGTGTTGCTGTATTTGACATAAATAAAGACCATAGAATTTTTAACAGTAGATTAAATTCTGCGAGGCACTGTCTGAAAACCAACAAAAGGTATTATGAAATGATATTACTGTTATTGAGCTAGAATATGTTTTGAAGAAATAATTTTATGCATTTAATTATGTATAATAGAGGTATTATGTGTCTAAGATATATAATGTATAAAGAAGGATTATCATAAATTGTTTTTTTTAATAGGAAATTCCAGAAAAATAGTTTCTTCTTTATGATATCAAGATATTTCTCCCCATTTCTGTGGTTGAGGCATTCAACTGTATCTCTGACAATATTTCCAAAAGACATTGAATTCTATCAGGAAACGTGTGAGGCTTTTTTCTTTTAACTAATTTTTAAATTACGTGGTTACAAATGAGCATCATTTTAAGCCTTGTCGTTTGGTTTAGGAAGCTATCTAGGAGCAGGGACCTTGTTTCAACAGATAATAACTGTTGCAATGATTCAAATACTATGCTGCTGCTAAGTCGCTTCAGTCGTGTCCGACTCTGTGTGACCCCACAGACAGCAGCCCACCAGGCTCCCCCGTCCCTGGGACTCTCCAGGCAAGAACACTGGAGTGGGTTGCCATTTCCTTCTCCAATGCATGAAAGAGAAAAGTGAAAGTGAAGTCGCTCAGTCTGTCCGACTGTTAGCGACCCCATGGACTGCAGCCCACCAGGCTACTCCGTCCATTGGATTTTCCAGGCAAGAGTACTATATGGAGATAGTAAATACTAATCTTTGGGCCTCATATTTCTATTAAAAACATGAAAGATTCTCAGTGTTGAGACTGAACGATTTAGCTGCTTTGTTGTAATAACTAAACCATTTCAATAGTTGAATGTGCAATATTTTGATAAAATCACACCTATTTGTATATGCATATTTATTTTGCTATCTGAGGTATTCCAAATAGTGAAAAATGTAGATGAAGCAAATGTTATAGAGTTTTGTATTGCCAGGAACGTGGATTAATACCTTTTTCATCTGAATTTATGTAACCCAAAACTCATGGCAATGTTAGGAAAGCTAAAGTCTGTATGCTGCTGCTGCTGCTGTTAAGTCTCTTCAGTTGTGTCCGACTCAGTGCGACCCCATAGACGGCAGCCCACCAGGCTGCTCCGTCCCTGGGATTCTCCAGGCAAGAATATGGAGTGGGTTGCCATTTCTTTGTCCAATGTATGAATGTATGCTAAGTCGCTTCAGTTGTGTCCAACTCTATGCGACCCTATGGACAGCAGCTCCTCTGCTGGAGTGGGTTGCCATTTCCTTCTCCAAAGTCTGTATAAGAACTGGCAAAACACTTTCTGTAAAGTGAATCAATGAAAGCAAGCAAAGCAAAAAGTAAGGAAAAACAGATATAAGGTCAATAAGATCTCTAAATGTGATCCAAAAGGACTGTAATTTTGCATAATTTGTTGTCATTCATTTGCTTTAATACAAATCATAAGAATGTTTTTATGTGCATTTTATGAACTTACTATAAGATATAAATAATTGGGCATATATTTATATACTGTGATCAAAATATTCTTGTAACCTAGCCTTCCACAATCATCAACCATAACCCTGAGAAATGAAATCTGAACCTTTGTACTCAGAAAATTATTCTTATATTTTGGACAGTAGAGTATCTTTTTAGTTTGGTTGTTGAGAGTCAGTTCTCACACATACTTTATTTTCTCACCACGTGTAGCAGAGACCTGTTATTTAACTCACACATGAGTGTGAATATCTGCCCCACCTTCTAGTCAATCACTGTCCTTCAACTGAATGGAGAACCAAAGCATAAGTGCTCAAGCTCAGTGTTTAAGTCATGAGAGGTTGAGAATAACCTTGGAAAGTTAAACTTAAGGTGCTCTCCTTTGCACAAAAATGTCTTTCTTCAAAGTACCATGATGTTGTAACATATAACCATAGTGTCTTAATTATTTTACAAGCCTGCGTCATCTCTGAATCAGAAAAACTTTGATGTTTGTGAGGGACTTCACTTCACTCCCCATTCTCTCTTTCATTAAAAAAAGAAAAAAGTTCTAGGGACAGAGAAGAAGTTGGATTTTAATTTCCATTCCTTACATGATACTTTTCTTTCTTCTTAACTCCAGTTAAGAGTGGATAAGTATACTCTTTTTTGTCTACTTTAAAAAAAGTTGCAGAAAAAGAGAGTTGTGAATCAAGTTTTATCTGGGGCAAAATAAATACTATAGCCTAGGAGACACCATCTCAGATAGCTTTACTACTCCAAAGAGTCAGGGGGAATGGTCAGTATATATGTAATTTTGTTGAAGAGGGAGTGCATGCAATCAAGTACATATTTTGAGCAGAAGGTTTCTCCTAGTCTCATCACCATGAAGTATTGTAGTGCTTTTCTAGATGTGAGGAAGTATAAGGATTGGGCTCCTAAAATCAGCTTCTGACATCTAACTCTCTGAAGACCTGTCCTGCCAGTTGTAATAACCTCCTCCTCCCCCAGCACAGAGTGCCTCATTTCTGCTCTCTGCCTTGAACTCCTTTCAGGGGGTGTTGAAAATCAGCAGCTGCAGCAGTACATGATTTATTCTTTGTGGAGGTAGATGGCAAGTGCCAATTTGTAGTTGACATTTGTAAATTAAGTAGATTATTCTGGAGTATTTTTTCCAGCCTTATTTCCTAATCAGCTAAGGAAGATGATAAATAAATGTAACCAACCCTCTCATCAAAAATCAAAGATGATTTTCAAGGCTCTCTTTTATTGAGAGTTTAAGTAGCCACTCTCTCCTAGTCTAGGATGATAAGTTTCATAGGTTGATTTTGGTCACAGGAATTTACAGCAAACACATTTGAATGGGAGAAATCAAATAACATAAACCTACTTATACATGACTTGAGTTCCCTGTTTTTTGTTTGTTTTTCTCTGTTTTATTTTGGCATGGGACAGGATATTTGGATAAAAATGACTAAATCCATCTATAACAGAGATATATTAAATATATTAATAGTAAACCTGGGCTTGCTTCCTGGCTCAGATGGTAAAGAAGCTGCCTATAATGTGGGAGAACTGGTTCTATCCCTGGCTCAGGAAGACCCCCTGGATAAGGGAATGGCTACCCACTGCAGTATTCTTTCCTAGAGAATCCCAAGGACAGAGGGGCCTGGCAGGCTACAGCCCATGGAGTCAAAAAGAGTCGGACACGACTTAGAGACTAACACTTTCACTTTGGGGCTTCCCTCATAGCTCAGTTGGTAAAGGATCTTCCTGCAATGCCAGAGACCTCAGTTCAATTCCTGGGTCAGGAAGATTCCCTGGAGAAGGGATAGGCTACCCACTCCAGTATTGCGGGATTTTCCCTTGTGTCTCAGGTAGTAAAGAATCTGCCTGCAATTTGGGATACCTGGGTTTGATCCCTGGGTTGGAAAGATCCCGTGGAGAAAGGAACTGGCTATCCACTCCAGTATTCTGGCCTGGAGAATTCAATGGACTGTATAGTCCATGCGGTCACAAAGAATTGGACACGACTGAGCAACTGTCACTCTCTCTGGCCTAATTTTGAGGGTCAGGGGATAGATATTTCCAGGATACAGCAAAGTCAAGACTCCTTTCTCCTGTAACTACTTCATCTTGTTATAATATCTCTAAACTAGAACATACCACAGCCTTATATTCAAGCAATTCCACAAAAATTGATGTTATCATTAAATTGACATAAATATCATTCCAGAGGCTCCATCAGCCATTTATGGAAAGGCTAGATTTAAAACAGAAGAAATGACTTAATCTTGCATGTAAGCATATTAGTCATCTCTGAGTATAAAGGAACATTTAGCTGTTTCATACAGCTTGTAAGTGCTTTACTAAAATGTGTAAATCCAATTACTTTTCTTTTTGAAGCCTTTAGTTTGAAGGTTGGTAATATTTCTATAAATGTTACTATTCCTTTTGCTGAGATTAGCTGTCCAAAAGGACCTTGATAATCTCAAAGAAACTGTAATTCTCTCTTTTTGTCATTGAAATAATTGCTGTCTCCTTGAAATGTAGATGAATTTAATGCATACGAATGGGAGAATTTTCTGTGTAGAGACATGTTAAAGTTGTATTTTAGATCTTATTGTTTTACAAATAGTGTTAATCATAAGATATTTGGAGGAATTTGATTTATAAGAAAAGTTACCAAACTAGCCACTGAATTATTTTGTGTCATTGTAGTAGCAAATCTGAATCAAATTATAATCGACATGATTTACAGTACTTTAAACAAAATATCGCTTAAAAAATTCACCACCTAGAAGTTGACAGTTATGTTTTAACGGGTGGGAATCTGGAGAATTTCAAGCCTGGGAGGCAGCTGCATCTCAGGTAACCCTGAGAAAACTGCTTCAAGGAGACAGGTGGGGAGACGGGTAGGAGCCAGGGTACATAGAAGTTTTGCAACACAGAGCAGGTAGCATGAGCATCAGAAGATTATTATTAATAGAGAAAACCAGATAACCAAAGCTAAGGGATTTAGCACTTTTCGTGCAGGGAAGATTCAAGTCTATGGTTCACTGAAATCATCCCTTTGGTACCTACCTCAGCTATCTGAACCTGTATCCTGTGTTTTCATATCCTGAGCTCCTAGGGGCTCACTGAAGGGAATGACTGTGGTCTAAGGGCTGCTAGATGACAGGTATTCTTCTCCTTCCTGACTTCCTTCAGGGCTCACCAGCTCATAAGGGTTAGGGGGCAGGGTGGGAATCTCTGAAGACTAAGACACTCTTGTTTACTGATATGGCAGGGAATATTCCATTTCTCAAAATTATTCTTTTCATTATTGGTAAAGATTTCTAAAATTCTTTGAAAGTTAAAAAAAAAGATCAAGTGTTGACATGAACATTGAGCTATAGACCTCAGCTTATCTCTGTGGGGAAAAATGTGCTTCTTATTGAATGGATTTATTTGAGTAAAATTAAATAAATCAATATCTATTCAATTTGGTTTAGCAATTTGTTCCAAGGAAGCTATAAAACCGATTCCTTCAAGTAATTAACCTTAGGTTTAATGTAAGTCATGCATGGAAACCTCAATGGATTCAGAAGGAAATTGATTCCAAAACATAGAAAGAACGAAAGTGAAAATGAAGTCACTCAGTCGTGTCTGACTCTTTGTCACCCCATGGACTGTAGCCTACTAGGCTCCTCCGCCCACAGGATTTTCCAGGCAAGAGTGTTACAGTGGGTTGCCATTTCCTTCTCCAGGGCATCTTCCCAACCCAGGGATGGAACGTGGGTCTCCCACATTGTAGGCAGACGCTTTTACTGTCTGAGCCACCAAGGAAGCCCATAGAAAGAATGATAAAACCCAATTCATATGTATACTAGGTAAACTTTTTATCATATTTAGACAACATGATGTTAGGCTGCAACATGGGGAGAAAATCTGTAGTGATGTCGCTCAGTCGTGTTCGACTCTTTGCGACCTCATGGACTGTAGCCCACCAGGCTCCTATGTCCATGGGATTCTCCAGGCAAGAATACTGGAGTGGGTTGCCATTTCCTTCTGCAGGGGATCTTCCCAACCCAGGGATCGAACCCAGGTCTCCTGCATTGCAGGCAGACGCTTTAACCTCTGAGCCACCAGGGAAGCACATAGAAAGAATGATAAAACCCAATTCGTATTTATACTAGGTAACCTTTTTATCATATTTAGACAACACGATGTTAGACTGCAACGTGGGGAGAAAATCTGTAATGATGGTTCACACATTTTTAACAACTTGATTTATTTTTATCTTCTTAAAATTTTATCTTAGGTCTTTAGAATCATAACTGCAACTGAATTGAGCCTATTTTATAATTAAAGCCCTTAAAAGTAGAAAATCTACCTAGTCTACTAGATCAGTGAATAATTAGAAAGAGTTTATAATTCATATAATTCTTATGAATTATAAAAGATTTTGCAGTATGGCTTTAAATCACAAACTCCTGGATACAAAACGTGTGTTCATTTGTTGTTAAATGCATGTAATCCATAATCTCTCAACTTTTGCTTCTGAATAGAACTGCTGAAATCAAATGACATACATATTCTAGTGACAGAGAACTTGTGATATTTGTTATCACATTTAAAAATACCTGCTACCTGGTAAGCACTGTGCTATTAACTTTATTCATTTTTTCTTGCACTTAACAATCCTCTATACAAGGCAAGTGTTACTGTACCCAATTCATGACATGCGTGTATGTGTGCATGCTAAGCCTCAGTTACCACATCTAAAGAAAGTGAAAGTGAAGGTTGCTCAGCCATGTCCGACTCTTTGTGACCCCAATTTTTCTTGCACTTAACAATCCTCTATACAAGGCAAGTGTTACTGTACCCAATTCATGACATGCGTGTATGTGTGCATGCTAAGCCTCAGTTACCACATCTAAAGAAAGTGAAAGTGAAGGTTGCTCAGCCATGTCCGACTCTTTGTGACCCCATGGACTATACAGTCCTTGGAATTCTCCAGGCCAGAATACTGGAGTGGGTAGCCTTTCCATTTCTCCAGGGGATCTTCCTGACCCAGGAATCAAACCAGGGTCTCCTACATTGCAAGCAGATTCTTTACCAACTGAGCTGTGAGGGAAGGTCACATATAGGCACTTGCCAAATGGTCACAAAACTAGTTCAGAGCCAGCTTTTTTAACCCATGTATAGCTTTTATCTGTTTCTTATCATCCAAGAACATAGAAACTCGTAAAAGCTATTCTCTTTTTTTCAGTTCTTTGTGCAATATGTGTACGGGGAAGGCAATGGCACCCCACCCCAGTACTCTTGCCTGGAAAATCCAATGGACGGAGTAGCCTGGTGGGCTGCAGTCCATGGGGTCGCTAACAGTCGGACAGACTGAGCGACTTCACTTTCACTTTTCTCTTTCATGCATTGGAGAAGGAAATAGCAACCCACTCCAGTATTCTTGCCTGGAGAATCCCAGGGATGGGGGAGCCTGGTGGGCTGCCGTCTGTGGGCTCACACAGAGTCGGACACGACTGAAGTGACTTAGCAGCAGTAGCACGTTAATTTTAAGCATTTCTTGATTTTTGAAATTTAAATAAACAATACCATTGAGCTTCTAGTGGTGGCTTCTTTTGTTGCAGGGTACGGGATCTAGTCGCCTGCGCTTCAGCAGTGGCAGCAGGCGGCTTCAGTAGTTGCTGCTCGTGGGAAGGCCCCAGCGCGTGCAGGCTTCCGTAGTTGTCGTGTGCCGACTCACTAGCTGTGGTGCACAGAGTCACTAGTTGTACTGCACAGACTCACTAGTTATGGTGTGCGGGCTCCCTAGATGTGGTTCACTGGCTCTAGAGGAACAGAGGAAGAGCAGACATTCCAAGAAGTATGAGTCTTGCCCACGGCAGCGATGTGAAAGATCACAGTCTGTTTAGTTAAATATAGAGACTGATCACCTAAGAACAACAGGTAATCAAGGGTCTTGGATGCCATTTGAAGTTTGGATTTTCTCTGGCAATACAATTACCAACAAATCATTAAAATACAGAAGTCAGCATTTATTATACCAAAACAATTATTCAATTATGATTTCTACAGCGTAACAGTGCTTCAGATGCACTGAAATATGCTAGCTGATGACATCTTATTTGTTACCTTCATACATTTGGCTAGATTGGAGGTTATCATAAATTATAGTATCTTTTATTATTTTAGCATGACTGTGTTATTGCCTTTGGATGAGTTTCCAAAGGTAAGTGTGTGTTTTGTGTTTTCACAAGAGAGGTAACCTCCTCGCTCTACTGGCACAGATGTTCAAGACATCTTTCAGTGGCCCCTCCCCAGGGGCAGACTGTGGAAGGAACAAGTCCCTGGGTTCACAGTGCAGGATCTGGTTCAATTCTAATGTATCTATTGACCTGTTACGATTACATAATGAAATTCTTGATATTGAAGATGCTCCTAAAGCAACTTTAAATATAGCTGAAATGGCCGACAACCTTGTAAAAAATTTGTTTTCCAACTTCCCTAGCCTTCATTCTTTGTAGAAAAGCATGATTGCTGTTGGAGTGGTATTAACCACTGTACTTATCTTAATATGCTTAGCGCCTTGTCTTATAAAACTCATTTTTAAAGAATTCTTATATATAAAAATGTCAATACACCGGAACATGTTACAACACAGACATCTTTTAGAGCTTTTAAAGATTGAAGACGGGGGAGCTGCGGGGGACCACCCGTGAAGGGTTAAGTCCTGGGAGCTGCTCATGCGTTATCGCAGGGCCCTTAGGCATGCCCTGGGCTTTAGTCCAGACATGACCTGAGCTCTCTGTCCCGCCACCCTGTTAAAAATATAGATGTCCGGTAACTATGTTCTGTTCACTGAAGCTAAGCATGCCTCAAATAGCTAGGTGTTATGCTTTGCACAAAAATGAAAAGATATTCCGGCATCATTAAGTGATGTACCAAACATATGATTTCAAGATTGAAATCTGGACAAAAAGAAGAGGGGAATGAAGAGAAAAAGTTAAAAAGTTAAATTTTAAAACTACCCTTTGTTCTGTTTCTCAAGGGCTAGTCATGACTCATGGAAAAGGAACCTGCCCTCTATCTGATAATCTATAGTCTAGTTTCCTGGCCTTAGAAGGGACCCCCTGGGTAATTGTTTTTCTGTTAATCCTTTCTAGAAAATTGGCTAAACCGCCGCAAGGTATGAGGTGGTCGGTTAGCCGTTACAGCCTGATAGCTTTCAGACCTATCTCTGTAAAGGTCAAGTTATGCCCACCAATCAGTTTGCTGAGATCGTCTTCACCCCACCTATACCTGCTTATAGCTTTTGGTGTATAAAAACTGCTTTGTAACTAGCATCGGAGTTCGTTCTTTTCAAGGAAGATCGAACCCCGGCGCGCCGGTTTAATAAATCCTCTTGCTGATTGCATCGAATTCGAGTCTTGGTGATCTGAGAAGCGACGTCTCCCGTGATTAGGCCGTTCGGGGCCTAACACGAGGAAACAAGAAATGAGAGATTGTAAAGAAATTAAAATTTTGTTAGGCTTACATCCTTCCAGGCATAGGAGTGATATCTGATACCTCCTACCTTAACCGAAGGTCTTCTGGAATCTGAGACTGAGCTGCATGAGCTCTCTGTTGAGTTTGTTTTTCACTGTTTCAGTTTCCAGCACGCTGGCCTTCTTGTCAACTCCCCTGTGCTGGGTTTTCTTCACGTTCAGCTTCCACCACAGGAGCTTTCACCGATTTGGGCTCCTGCTGTGCTTGGCTTCCTCCTCGTGGGGGCCACACTGAGGTTGTTTCAGCCAAATTAAATCCAAGAAACAGCACCATAGATTTAGGGGAAATTTGTAATTTCCTTAGTTCTGTCTCATTGCAACAAAAATTTGAAGCAACAGACTAACCAGTGTTACAGTCCTTGGATGGACTAGTGTTACATCTCCCTGTTACAGCTTGGTTTTATTTAGAGAGCAAAGAAAAATCCATCCTCGAGGTGTGAGGGAAGGCTGACCCAAAAGACACGAAGAGAAGAGAGTCCCCCAGCCCAATTTTGGGTCCTTTTTTTATAGATCTTTTTCTCCTCCCCTGGCCCGGCCTTATGCAAATTGGATTAGCCAGGAGTGCTGTTTGTTTTACCTGAGGTTCTCACTCTGGTGTTTGGGCCTTCCTTTGTTCTATTTTAATCGAATTCGAGTCTTGGTGATCTGGGAAGCGACGTCTCCCGTGATTAGGCCGTTCGGGGCCTAACACCCCAATGCCATTTATTGAAGATTCTGACTTTTTCCCCGTTGTATAGTCTTGCCTCCTTTTTGATATATTTATTGCCCATATAAATGTGAGGTCATTTTCTGGTCTCTATTCTGTTCCACTCATCTAGGTATCTGTTTCTATCCCAGTACCATACTGTTTTGGTTACTGCAGCTTTGTAGTATGGTTTGAAATCAGGGCATGTGATACCTTCAACTTTGTTCTGGCTCAGGATTGCTTTGGCTATTGGGGTCTTTTGTGTTTCACGGCAGATTTTAGAATTATTTGTTCTAGTTCTGTGAAAAAAGTCATGGGTATTTTGATAGAGATTGCACTGAATCTGTAGATTTCGTCTGGTCATTTTAACAATACTAGTTCTTTCATTCCATGAGCATAGTGTATCTTTACATTTGTGTCAGCTTAAATGTCTTTTATCAGTGTCTTACAGTTTTCAGAGTACAAGTCTTTTAGCACTCTGGTTAGATTTACTCATAAGTGCTTTATTCTTTTTAATGCAATTGTAAATGGGATTGTTTCAATGTATTTTTCTCATAGTTCATTTTTAGTACATAGAAATGCACATGAGCATAGTGTATCTTTACATTTGTGTCAGCTTAAATGTCTTTTATCAGTGTCTTACAGTTTTCAGAGTACAAGTCTTTTAGCACTCTGGTTAGATTTACTCATAAGTGCTTTATTCTTTTTAATGCAATTGTAAATGGGATTGTTTCAATGTATTTTTCTCATAGTTCATTTTTAGTACATAGAAATGCTGCATATTTTGTTCTGTTTTGTATATTGCACTTCCCTGAATTCACTTATTCTAGTAAAGTTATTTTTTTTGCTATCATCTTTAGGATTTTCTGTATATAGTATTATATCATATGAAAACAGTGACAGAGTTACTATTTCCTTTCCAATCTGGATTTTTGTTTTCTTTACTGACTTCTGCAGCTAGGATTTATAATATACTATGTTGAAAAAAAGTCATACGAGTGGGCATACTTGTCTTGTTTCTCATCTTAGAGGAAGTGCTTTTAGACTTTCACCATTGAGTATAAAGTTGGCTGTGAGTTTGTCATATATGGCCTTTATTATACTGAAGTAAGTTCCCTCTGTACCAACTCTGTGGAGACTTTTTATTGTAAATGAATGTTGAATTTGGTCAAAAGATTTTTCCTGCATCTATTGAGGTTATCATGTGATTTTTATCACTCAGTTTGTTAATGTAATGTAACGCATTGATTTAATGACATTTAATCATCCTTACATCCCTGGAATCAATCCCATTCAGTTTTTGGGTTTGATGCTTTTAATGTATTGTGTTTGGTTTGCTAATATTTTGAAGACTTTGCACCTATGTTCATCAGGGATATTGCCCTGGAATTTTCCTTTTTGTGATTCATTTATCTGTTTTGTGTATCAGCATGATTCTGGGCTTCTAGAATGATTTCAGAAGCATTTCTTCAATATTTTGGGATAGTTTGAGGAAGATAGGTTCCTAAATGTTTGATAGACTCCACCTATGAAGCCATCTGACTCTGAACTTGTGTTTCTTGGGAGGGTTTCTTTGCTTTTATTACTTAACTCAATTTCATTACTGGTAATCTGTTCATGTTTTCTATTTCTTCCTGATTCAGTCTTGGGAGATTATACTTTCTAGGAATTGGTCCGTTTCCTCTAGATAGTCCATTTTATTGACGTTAAGTTGTTCATAGTTATCTCTTTTATGATCTTTTATATTGTATATTATATCCTTTTTGCTCATTTATTTTATGCACAGTAGTTTGTATCTTTTAATCTCTTGCCCCTGTCTTGCACTCCCCGCTGCCCCACTTCCTACTGGTAACCGCTAATAACATCTGGGAGTCTATTTCTGTTTTGTTATATTAATTTGTTTTATTTTTTAGATTCCTCATGCAAATGTTAACACACACTATTTGTCTTTCTCTGTCTGGCTTATTTCACTGAACATAATACCCTCTATTTCTATTCACGTTGTTGCAAATGGCAGAATTTCATTCTTTTCTATTGCTGAGGAATACACTGTGATGTGTGTGTGTGTGGGGGCTTCCCAGGTGGCTCAGTGGTAAAGAATCTGCCTGCTATTGTGGGGGATGCAGGTTTGATCCCTGCAGGTCAGGAAGATTCCCCTGGAGAAGGAAATGGCAACCCACTTCAGTATTCTTGCCTGGGAAACCCCATGGACAGAGGAGCCTGGTGGGCAGAGAGGTCCATGGGGTCACAAAAGAGACACGACTTAGAGACTAACAGCAGCTGTTCATAGTATTCACTTATGATTTTTGTGTGTGTGTCTCTGTGATGCTCCTTTCATTTCTCCTTTTCATTTCTTATTTTGTTTATTAGGTCCTTTTTCTTGATGAGCCTGTGTAAAGGCTTATCAATTTTGTCTTTCAAAAAAATAGTCTTTTGTTTCATTGATTTTTTTTTTTTTCCTTTTGGTCTCTATTTCCTCTCTGGTCTTTCTTTCTGCCAAATTTGGGCTACGGTTATTATTATAATTCCTTTAGATGGTAAGTAAGGTTGTTTGAAAGTTTGCTTGTTTCTTGAGGTAGGCCTATATAGCTATAAACTTCCCTCTTAGAACTGCTTTTCTGTATCCCATAGGGAAAGTTGTTTCCCTCTTCATTTGTCTGGAGGTATTTTCTGATTTCCCTTTTGATTTCTTCAACCCATTTTTTTTTTTTTTTTAAGTAGCATGTTGTTTATTCTCCCTGTGTTTGTGATATTCCCATTTTTCTTTCTGTTATTGTTTTCTGGTTTCATACCATTGTGGTTAGAAAAAATGCTTGATATAATTTCTTTACTCTTAAATTTGTTGACACTTCTTTTGGGGCCTAATGTATGATCTGTCTTGGAAAATGTTTCAAGTGCACTTAAATGTTGGGAGGGAGCCTGGTGGGCTGCCGTCTGTGGGCTCACACAGAGTCGGACACGACTGAAGTGACTTAGCAGCAGTAGCACGTTAATTTTAAGCATTTCTTGATTTTTGAAATTTAAATAAACAATACCATTGAGCTTCTAGTGGTGGCTTCTTTTGTTGCAGGGTACGGGATCTAGTCGCCTGCGCTTCAGCAGTGGCAGCAGGCGGCTTCAGTAGTTGCTGCTCGTGGGAAGGCCCCAGCGCATGCAGGCTTCCGTAGTTGTCGTGTGCCGACTCACTAGCTGTGGTGCACAGAGTCACTAGTTGTACTGCACAGACTCACTAGTTATGGTGTGCGGGCTCCCTAGATGTGGTTCACTGGCTCTAGAGGAACAGAGGAAGAGCAGACATTCCAAGAAGTATGAGTCTTGCCCACGGCAGCGATGTGAAAGATCACAGTCTGTTTAGTTAAATATAGAGACTGATCACCTAAGAACAACAGGTAATCAAGGGTCTTGGATGCCATTTGAAGTTTGGATTTTCTCTGGCAATACAATTACCAACAAATCATTAAAATACAGAAGTCAGCATTTATTATACCAAAACAATTATTCAATTATGATTTCTACAGCGTAACAGTGCTTCAGATGCACTGAAATATGCTAGCTGATGACATCTTATTTGTTACCTTCATACATTTGGCTAGATTGGAGGTTATCATAAATTATAGTATCTTTTATTATTTTAGCATGACTGTGTTATTGCCTTTGGATGAGTTTCCAAAGGTAAGTGTGTGTTTTGTGTTTTCACAAGAGAGGTAACCTCCTCGCTCTACTGGCACAGATGTTCAAGACATCTTTCAGTGGCCCCTCCCCAGGGGCAGACTGTGGAAGGAACAAGTCCCTGGGTTCACAGTGCAGGATCTGGTTCAATTCTAATGTATCTATTGACCTGTTACGATTACATAATGAAATTCTTGATATTGAAGATGCTCCTAAAGCAACTTTAAATATAGCTGAAATGGCCGACAACCTTGTAAAAAATTTGTTTTCCAACTTCCCTAGCCTTCATTCTTTGTAGAAAAGCATGATTGCTGTTGGAGTGGTATTAACCACTGTACTTATCTTAATATGCTTAGCGCCTTGTCTTATAAAACTCATTTTTAAAGAATTCTTNCATAATGAAATTCTTGATATTGAAGATGCTCCTAAAGCAACTTTAAATATAGCTGAAATGGCCGACAACCTTGTAAAAAATTTGTTTTCCAACTTCCCTAGCCTTCATTCTTTGTGGAAAAGCATGATTGCCGTTGGAGTGGTATTAACCACTGTACTTATCTTAATATGCTTAGCGCCTTGTCTTATAAAACTCATTTTTAAAGAATTCTTATATATAAAAATGTCAATACACCGGAACATGTTACAACACAGACATCTTTTAGAGCTTTTAAAGATTGAAGACGGGGGAGCTGCGGGGGACCGCCCGTGAAGGGTTAAGTCCTGGGAGCTGCTCATGCGTTATCGCAGGGCCCTTAGGCATGCCCTGGGCTTTAGCCCAGGCATGACCTGAGCTCTCTGTCCCGCCACCCTGTTAAAAGTATAGATGTCCGGTAACTATGTTCTGTTCACTGAAGCTAAGCATGCCTCAAATAGCTAGGTGTTATGCTTTGCACAAAAATGAAAAGATATTCCGGCATCATTAAGTGATGTACCAAACATATGATTTCAAGATTGAAATCTAGACAAAAAGAAGAGGGGACTGAAGAGAAAAAGTTAAATTTTAAAACTACCCTTTGTTCTGTTTCTCAAGGGCTAGTCATGACTCATGGAAAAGGAACCTGCCCTCTATCTGATAATCTATAGTCTAGTTTCCTGGCCTTAGAAGGGACCCCCTGGGTAATTGTTTTTCTGTTAATCCTTTCTAGAAAATTGGCTAAACCGCCGCAAGGTATGAGGTGGTCGGTTAGCCGTTACAGCCTGATAGCTTTCAGACCTATCTCTGTAAAGGTCAAGTTATGCCCACCAATCAGTTTGCTGAGATCGTCTTCACCCCACCTATACCTGCTTATAGCTTTTGGTGTATAAAAACTGCTTTGTAACTAGCATCGGGGTTCATTCCTTTCGAGGAAGATCGAACCCCGGCGCGCCGGTTTAATAAATCCTCTTGCTGATTGCATCGAATTCGAGTGTTGGTGATCTGAGAAGCGACGCCTCCCGTGATTAGGCCGTTCGGGGCCTAACAAGATGAGTGCAATTGTGCGGTAGTTTTAGGATTCTTTGGCATTGCCTTTCTTAGGGATTGGAATGAAAACTGGCCTTTTCTAGTCCTGTAGCCACTGCTGAGTTTTCCACATTTGCTGGCATTTCTAGTTTCTAATACAGCCTATTTTACAATCTATAAAATTTATTCATATAGATGTAGATTCAACTAAAAGACTTTTAATGAATGGGGAATGTTTCAGTAGCAATGTTGTTGTGTTGTGTTAACTGTTCAGTCGTGTTCAACGTTCAGTCGTGTTCGACTCCTTGTGACCCAATGGACTGTAGTTCACGAGGCTCCTCTGTCCATGGGATTCTCCAGGCAAGAATACTGGAGTGGGTTGCCATTTCTTTCTCCATTAGCAGCAACAGTGAAGTACTAAATAACTACACTTAACTAATATTTCCCCTTCACTTTTGTATGGTTCTCTAAGAAACTTACTCAATGACTTGATAATGCATAGATTGTTTTAAGACCAGGTTTACTTTTTATTGTTTTTACAAAATAAATATACAAAACTCATAATTGTAAAGTAATTAACCTCCAATTAAAATAAATAAATTTATATTAAAAAAAGATTTTAAACTGTTGCTTCACACTAAACATCTAATGGTGTGAGCATGTAACTGTTTTATTGGAGAAAATATGAACCCAGATGGCTCAGCCTTGAGTCCATTTCATAAACATTTCATGATACAGTGGGGCTCACATTGTATCACATTGTATCCCACGTATCTCCTTTTCTTGTATCTCCTGATCCCAGCTATTCCTTTCATCCCTCTTTGTTGTTACAGCTACAGACTGTGTACCCCTTCCTCTGGGTCTAACCTGTTGTGTGCAGCTCTTTGCCGCCCCATGGACTATACAGTCCATGGAATTCTCCAGGCCAGAATACTGGAGTTGGTAGTCTTTCCCTTCTCCAGGGGATCTTCCCAACCCAGGGATTGAACCCAGGTCTCCTGTATTGCATGCAGATTCTTTACCGGCTGAGTCACAAGGTAAGGCCGACCAGCACCAGTTAAGGTCATCTTTATATTTGACTCTTAAATTCAGATGATATAGTGTCACTTCTTTCCCTTTACAATATATGCCTTTAAATAAAGAAATATAAAAACAGAAATTTATCCTGCAAAGTAATACCCAGTTATTTTAAGACTTTAAAAAAGAAAGATGAACAACTAGCTGGGTTGGTTTAGGGTGATACTTTCCTGGGTACTGAGTAATATGAAAAACACTCAGCAATGGCTATGGCAGGATGCTGACTTATCAGAATGGATGCTGGTCAGCATATTGTACCCGGTGTTCTCACTGAGTATCCACTCTGCCTAGAAGCATGGATAGCCGTGGAAATATTGTCTGGCTTTTATAAACTTCCAATATTAGATAACACTCATGTTTCCAGTCTTGGGTGGCATGAGATATCTTGGGAGCCTAACTATGAGGATATTTCTCTTGATTCAAGCAAAGAGTAAATGAGGTACTGATGATTGAGAGCATTGCTTTGGCTCCCCTTTTATCTAGTTACATTGCTTGATCTCTCATGCCTTGAGTTGAGTTTGGCTGTTTACTGAAGTTGAAATTCCCTTTTTTAAAACTATGCTCTCTTGCTTGTTGAGGTTTGACAGCAATTTACTTTCTCTCTTAGGATTTGTTGTTATGATCAGTAAGTTGGTTGAGAATGCTGATACCAGAAGTCTCTCAGTGACCTGTTTTCTTTCGTGAGTGTCATGATTTTCTTCCATATTTATTTTTATCATTTTGAAATATAACTTAGTAGTAGTTGTTTCTGAGAGAGACATTTTTATGTTTAATTGTAGCTTTCTGTTTCTAGTAATCTTTATTGAGAGTGTGTGTGAGTATGCATATAGAATGATATAGCCACTTGTTTTTTTTTTATTCTCTATCTTGCTAATAATTGTAGAATAATATAGATTTCCAAGTGGTGCAAGTGGTAAAGAATCTCCCTGCCAATGCAGGAGGTGCAAGAGCTGCAGGTTTGATTGCTGGTCCAGGAAGATCCTCTGGAGTAGGAAATGGCAGTCCACCCCGGTATTATTGCCTGGAAAATTCCATGAAACGATGAGCCCGGTGGGCTGCAGTTCATGGGTCCCAGAGAATGACATGACCGAGCACATATGTGCATAGTTTACTTGGGCTTCTTCCCTAGTGGGTTCCCCAGCGGGAAAGAATTCACATGCAGTGCTGGAGATATGGTTTCAATCCCTGTGTCAGGAAGATCCCCTGAAGAAGAAAATGGCAACTCACTCCAGTTTTCTTGCCTGGGAAATTCCATGCACAGAGGAACTTGGCAGGAGTTGCAGAGGAGTTGGACATGACTTAGGGAGTAAACAACAACAGCAATAGTTAACTCACAGTTGCTTTAAAACTGTTCAAAGACCTTTTTCTTTTTTGAAAATACGTTTAATTCACAAATTTCGTATTGATTAATTTTATAGAACATTAACTTTATTCACTTTAAAATCTAAGCATTTCAATATAAACAAAATTATTTTGAAGTAAAATCTATTTTTTATTAAAACAAGGTGATAAGAATTGCAAGTGGATTCTTATCCTCTCATTCTAATCCTTATTTTAGAGCATGGTTCTGAGTGATTATTTCTTCATGTTTTTGCAGTGACCTTCGCGTTGTTGGAGGGTGTGGTGGGGAGGATAGTGCTAGAGCACAAGAGGGTGCCAGAGTGTCCATTGTGCCGGGCAAGGCAAGCCAAGCCCTTTACCTAAACCTCAGTGGTATGTCTTGGGTTGAGCTGCTGCCACATTCTCTGCCATATACTCTCAAGTCCCTTATATGTGTAAATCCCCTTTGCCCTGATAGTTTTGGCTGGGATGGTGTTTTTTTTTTTTTTTTTTAATGTGCCTAAGCAGGAGAAAGTCAAATCTACCAACTCTTTATCTGTGAACCACATTTCCACCTTTGTAGTTAACTATTTTCTCTTCTACTTCCAGCTTCTTTGTGCGTGTATTGTATAAACCACATAATCTGTCTGTCTCAATTTCTTATCTGCAAAAGGAGCTTGTACTCTGGCTACTTTTTCTGCTAAGATAGTCCTGAGGATTAATGAACTGACTTTCAAAAGCACAAGTGTCTGAGATGATAGGCCCTCCATAAATTCAAATTACAGTTATTACTATCCTCCATTTTATGGCCAGGAGAATAGTAACTCAAATGGGATCTAGTATTTATAAAGGGCTTTGCATTTTTAAAAGTATTTTGTAATCTTTAATAACTTAGAAAAGCCTCTCCCTGCACAGTCTCAGCATCATGTTTCTATTGACAAAAGATTCATATAGATCTTTTTCATGAACTCGTTCATTGTTTTGCTGATTCAGATTATTATTTTTCAATCCTATTTTGTCTCATCCTTGAAGGATTTGTTCTATATCAAGGCTGCTTGGGGGGTATGGGATTTATTCTTCTAATTGAATTATTTGGATAATATAAATATAATTTGACTTATAAATTGGTAACCTTTATAAAAATATTGCTTCATTAGAATGGAAATGAAGAGATTAAAATTGAGGCTGAGATCTGTATTGAGAACTCCAGAATGGAGGCTTGGACAAGGGTCAGACTTCAGGAGCTTATCAAATCATGATTGAGTTATCAAAGGGTGGAGCTTGGACAGAATGTTCACTTGTCCAAATAAACCTTCAACGTTTACCTTGGGCAGTTGATTTCTCTTCATCCCCTCCGCCCACTAGGAGACCAGCATCCATTAAATTGATTCCTTGGCTGTACAGCTTTGTTCATTGTTTACACCCTGAAACTGTCTGGATACACTTGGCTCTTTATCCCTCTTGATCTCCCATGTTGCTTTTGGATCCAATGCTTAATTCTGGTTCAGAAAAGTCCCTGGGACTTTACCCAGGCACTAGTTTAATTAGTGCCAGGTTTTTTCCATCACTCATGAAAGGGGATCAGGCATTCTTTGATCTTTTGGGCAACAGTTTGCTTCTCTCCCCACCATTCTCCTTCGTGCCCCAGGTATCCTATGTTCTCCAGGACATCTAGATGTATGTAGTCTTCATGAGGTTTCTTTGCTAATACCTAGACTTCAGAACTTCCTCTTCTTTCTTCCTCTACCTGGGTGAGTCAGTCTAGTAACTGGAAGGCAGTCTGCCTCATGACTTTGGTGTTTCAGGGTTTCATCACTAGAGAGTACTATTTTCTTCTTATGATCCTTGAAATCATTTATGTTGAAATGGTTTTTATTAAATAAATATTTATATAAATGAAATCACATATATATTCTAGTGGACAAAGGAAGCCTATATATTTTAAGGATGAAAGCAAACAATAAATGATAGCTTTGGAAGCATTTCTCCTGCTGCTGCTAAGTCACTTCAGTCGTGTCCGACTCTGTGGGACCCCATAGACGGCAGCCCATTGGGCTCCGCCATCCCTGGGATTCTCCAGGCAAGAACACTGGAGTGGGTTGCCATTTCCTTCTCCAATGCATGAAAGTGAAAAGTGAATGTGAAGTCGCTCAGTCGTGTCTGACTCAGCGACCCCAAGGACTGCAGCCTACCAGGCTCCTCCATCCATGGGAGTTTCCAGGCAAGAGTACTGGAGTGGGGTGCCACTGCCTTCTCCGAGCATTTCTCCTAGAAACCAAAATATTAAGTCTACTATTAGCTGATCAAAATTTGTTTTAAACTTTTCTGTTTCATCTGAAGTTGAGTGTGAAGAATAATGACTTTAAACTTCATTTTTCAAATATGGCTTTTTAAAACTTTACAAGATAAAGTTTGTCTGAAATCGTTGTACATCATACAATTACTTTCTACTTTCTTAGTTTTTGTCTGGAGGCATTTGTGAAATAAACCATGCTCTCAAGTTTTTTCAGTCCTCAGTTTATTGATAGTGGGAACACAAGGACATGTACAGATTTACTAGCAGACAAAAGAGTTTAATATATATTATGTGAAAAATCAGAGTCAGCTCAACATTTTGAAATGTCCAAGAAAGAAAAATAAGTTGTCATTAAGATTCCACAGAATCTTTATCTTAGCTCTGCTTATTTAACACACAAAAAAATGCAGAGCCACATGATTTTTACTCAAGAAGGTCAAAAAATTTACATCTGTTAGTTTCACACAGGAAATAGGCAAGGCGCAGAACCAATTGAAAGCAAGCCTGAAAAGAAGAGATTGCCTGTCTTCCCCTGGGAGGGCCTAGGAGGAGAAAAAAGAAAATAATGATTGCTGTCTTGTTAAGAAAACCTTAGACTCTCTTTAATTTTTAACAAAATTAAAAGTTATTCAGTCCTTTTCAAATACCACAATTTTAATGTAAAGCTCATATTGGGATTCAGCTTTCTGTTGTGACAAATATGAACATCTGGCATTCACGGAACCTGAGAACTGATGTGGACCTTACCACCACCTCTGTAAGTGTTTTTAGATATACAACAACAGTTTCCATATTTATAAAAGACGACAACTGGATTTGATTGGTACTTCTCAGATATATATTGTGGGAACTAGAAGTTCTATGGAGTGATTTCAGAGCTCCCACTGCAGTGAAAGTCTTGGCTAGCAAGGCGAGGGTTGTGGGCTATTCTCCCCTTACCTGTCAACCAGATGAGTTTGTCTTTTATTACTTTCCAAAACTTATTTCTTTAAGTTTTGCACAATATTTCATTTTCAGGAATTGTTCCTCTATGCATGAGAGAATTATGTTTGAAAACATTCAGTTATTGCTAAGGTCCTTTCATTTCTAAAGATATGTTTTCTGTATATGTATACCAACATACATTGTTATATATTTATACACTACCTTTCTCCAATGTGACTTAAAGTAACAAATCACAAAATATACATACATAATAAAATTGAAAACCATTAACAATGAAAGTTAAGCCTCATAAAATAACGGCAAGGTATAGTAGGTTGGGTGAAGAGATTAGTTATATTAAACAAAAATATCAGGGATATGAGAATCTATTTTAATGTATAAAATCTTAGTCTAATCTTCCCTAGCTAAGGTAAAACCCAAAGCATGAGACAGTACTAATCTGTTTTTTAAAAAAATATTTATTTTTAATTGGAGGATAGTTGCTTTATAATGTTGTGTTGGTTTCTGCCATATATCAACATAAATCAGCCATGGGTATACATATGTCCCCTCCCTCCTGCTTCCACCCCTCTCACCCCTCTAGGTGTCACGGAGCACCAGGTTGAGCTCGCTGTGTCACATAGAACTTCCCATTAGCTACCTGTTTTACATATGGTAATGTGTATATTTCACTGCTGCTCTCTTGATTCATCCTACCCTCTCTTTCCCCCACTGGGTCCATAAGTCTGTTCTCTATGTCTAAATCTCTATTTCTGCCCTGCAAATAGGTTGATCAGTACCATTTTCCTAGATTCCATATATAAAGGAGAAAAGATATAAGCATCTGAATGCAGAGTTCCAAAGAATAGCAAGAACAGATAAGAAAGCCTTCTTCAGCAATCAATGCAAAGAGACAGAGGAAAACAACAGAATGGGAAAGACTAGAGATCTCTTCAATAGAATTGGAGATACCAAGGGAACATTTCATGCAAAGATGGGCTCGATAAAGGATAGAAATGGTATGGACCTAACAGAAGCAGAAGATATTAAGAAGAGGTGGCAAGAATACACGGAAGAACTGTACAGAAAAGATCTTCACGACCCAGATAATCATGAGGATGTGATCACTAATCTAGAGCCAGACATCTTGGAATGTGAAGTCAAGTGGGCCTTAGAAAGCATCACTAAGAACAAAGCTAGTGGAGGTGATGGAATTCCAGTTGAGCTGTTTCAAATCCTGGAAGATGATGCTGTGAAAGTGCTGCACTCAATATGCCAGCAAATTTGGAAAACTCAGCAGTGGCCACAGGACTGGAAAAGGTCAGTTTTCATTCCAATTCCAAAGAAAGGCAATGCCAAAGAATGCTCAAACTACCGCACAATTGCACTCATCTCACACGCTAGTAAAGTAATGCTCAAAATTCTCCAAGCCAGGCTTCAGCAATATGTGAACCGTGAACTCCCTGATGTTCAAGCTGGTTTTAGAAAAGGCAGAGGAACCAGAGATCAAATTGCCAACATCCGCTGGATCATGGAAAAAGCAAGAGAGTTCCAGAAAAACATCTATTTCTGCTTTATTGACTATGCCAAAGCCTTTGACTGTGTGGATCACAATAAACTGTGGAAAATTCTGAAAGAGATGGGAATACCAGACCACCTAACCTGCCTCTTGAGAAATCTGTATGCAGGTCAGGAAGCAACAGTTAGAACTGGACATGGAACAACAGACTGGTTCCAAATAGGAAAAGGAGTACGTCAAGGCTGTATATTGTCTCCCTGCTTATTTAACTTATATGCAGAGTACATCATGAGAAACGCTGGACTGGAAGAAACACAAGCTGGAATCAAGATTGCCGGGAGAAATATCAATAACCTCAGATATGCTGATGACACCACCCTTATGGCAGAAAGTGAGGAGGAGCTAAAAAGCCTCTTGATGAAAGTGAAGGAGGAGAGCGAAAAAGTTGGCTTAAAGCTCAACATTCAGAAAACGAAGATCATGGCATCCAGTCCCATCACTTCATGGGAAATAGATGGGGAAACAGTGGAAACAGTGTCAGACTTTATTTTTTTGGGCTCCAAAATCACTGCAGATGGTGACTGCAGCCATGAAATTAAAAGACGCTTACTCCTTGGAAGAAAAGTTATGACCAACCTGGATAGTATATTCAAAAGCAGAGACATTACTTTGCCGACTAAGGTCCGCCTAGTCAAGGCTATGGTTTTTCCTGTGGTCATGTATGGATGTGAAAGTTGGACTGTGAAGAAAGCTGAGCGCCGAAGAATCAATGCTTTTGAACTGTGGTGTTGGAGAAGACTCTTGAGAGTCCCTTGAACTGCAAGGAGATCCAACCAGTCCATTCTGAAGGAGATCAACCCTGGGATTTCTTTGGAAGGAATGATGCTAAAGCTGAAACTCCAGTACTTTGGCCACCTCATGCGAAGGGTTGACTCATTGGAAAAGACTCTGATGCTGGGAGGGATTGGGGGCGGGAGGAGAAGGGGACGACCGAGGATGAGATGGCTGGATGGCATCATGGACTCGATGGACGTGAGTCTGAGTGAACTCCGGGAGATGGTGATGGACAGGGAGGCCTGGCGTGCTGTGATTCATGGGGTCGCAAAGAGTCGGACACGACTGAGCGACTGAACTGAACTGATACAATATTTGTTTTTCTCTTTCTGATTTCACTCTGTATAACAGGCTCTAGATTTACGAGGTAGATGAAACTAGTCTTTTAATAAGAGAAAACGTTAAAATTCGGAGGAAGAAACTTTTTCTATCCCCCACATTGGAGAATAATTTGTCATACATGGCTTCATATGAAACATAATGGGCAAGTTTCCTGATTACAGTTTTACAGAAATATAGGGAAATTGCATGTATAGTCATATCTTATCTTTACCAGGTGTAAATACCAAGGAAGCAGTGCTGAGCCGTCACTCTGTAAACACCGTTTTGATACCAGGCTAGAATAGTATGCTTTACTTTTAAAGCTGCCCACTTATTGGAATAGATTTAGGGATAAGGCTAGAACTGGGGTGCTGCGAATGGGTCATATACCCTCTTTTAGATTGACATGGCTCTTAATAGAATCTATGTGATGGGCAATTTCAAATGCACATTGTGAGAACATGTCTAAAAGGCAGGTTTTCTCTGTTGTTTGTGAATACAGCAAAATGGTGTTTTGTGTGGAAATGAAATTCCTGACATGGTCTTGCTTTCTTAGTTTTCTGTTGGACCTCAGCCAGCAGAGCCCAGAGGTTGAGCTGGCTTTCAGCCAGCAAATGAGTGACTCAGGTGTGAGATTTTAAGGGTACAGTAAAAGGAATGAGGCCTACCTAGAGGCTCTTTTGGGGAAGGCAATGGCACCCCACCCCAGTACTCTTGCCTGGAAAATCCAATGGACGGAGTAGCCTGGTGGGCTGCAGTCCATGGGGTCGCTAACAGTCGGACAGACTGAGCGACTTCACTTTCACTTTTCTCTTTCATGCATTGGAGAAGGAAATGGCAACCCACTCCAGTATTCTTGCCTGGAGAATCCCAGGGATGGGGGAGCCTGGTGAGCTGCCGTCTATGGGGTCACACAGAGTCGGACACGACTGAAGTGACTTAACAGCAGCAGCAGCAGAGGCTATTTATTCATCTGCCATGGGACCAGATTAAAATGCTTCCCCTTGTGTTTATCTCTAAGGAAAACTAAAAAGAAAGAACATAGAAGGGGGCATCACTTGGTTGTACTATTTTCTAAGTTTGGAGAAAAGAAAAAAAGTTGGGTTCCTTGCCTCTGCCACCCCTGTCAGAACCTGGCTTCCTTTTCAGTTCTATCACCAAAAATTTTATCCTCTAAAATTATATGATCTAAGGTTATGATATAAAAGAAAGATAAAACCACTCAGAGCACCATGACTTCCTAGTTCCCTGATTTTAAAAGGGATTCCATGGCATTTGTGAACAGTCAGATGATGGTGACGAGATGAAATCTTGATGGTCACTTCATGAAGATCCTCTCATTTTACAGATGGAGACATGAGACTCTCAGCAAGCGATGAGTCACTGCAGGTCACATGACCAGCTGGTCACAAACCCGGAACTAGCCTCCAGGTCTCACTCTTTCTTTTCTACCACTCCTCAGTGTCC
Source organism: Oreotragus oreotragus (assembly GCA_006410675.1). Lineage (NCBI taxonomy): Eukaryota > Metazoa > Chordata > Mammalia > Artiodactyla > Bovidae > Oreotragus > Oreotragus oreotragus. The sequence goes on along the minus strand of SJYX01008261.1, from coordinate 17,150 downwards.
AAAGAAATGATTATGTTAAAATAGTCAATGTTTTATCTAAATATATCTACTTGAAACTGTGTGTGTGAATATGTATTTGTGTGTGCAGACACATCCCTATTGTGTAAGGATGATAGATACAGGGATGGAGAACAGTGTTGGCCTTTTGATTTCTGGCTCCTGCTGGTTTTGCTTTGCTATTCATGAGACAAAAAGGGAATAGAAAGAAGTCAAACTTCCCCAAGAGTCTGAGTTTACCTTCTCAATGACATGTTTATTTTTCCGCGTCACATTTTGCAAAGAAGTGAGAAGTGGGCCTCCGCAACCTGGCCTGCTTTCCCTAGTTTTTGACATTACAGTAACTTCCTTAGTTTAGCTGCATCTTTTACAAGATAGCTCATAAAACCTCAGAAGCTGATTTCTTAGAGAACCTACATCAGTGACTGTAAGGGGATGCAACTTAGAAGAGAAACGGCAATAAAAAAGTTGAAGACAAAGTTGCACCTTATAGCCATCACCTTGATGTAACTGTTTTTTTCATTTCTCCAAATTTCTTTTCAGTTTTTATTTGTAAGATGTACATTTTTATACTTTCAATCATAGTTTATATAAACTTTCAAGATTAGCCTTTTCACTTAGACATACTATTTCTCATGTTAGAGGTTCTGCCACTATTTTGCTAAAAGAGAACATTATGCTGTAAATTCATAGCTTATAATATACTTAATTATTCATCTATTAAAGAACATTTGGGTCATTTTCAGTTTATTTTTCTATTACATATAATGCTATGATCAAGAATTTTATAAACATAGCTATCCCTCTTAATTTTGAATTACTTTCTTAGGGAAAATACAAATTATTTAGAAGGATTAAAATAATTATTTTAATTCCCCAAGGTGGGCTTCCCAGGTGGTGCTAGTGGTAAAGAATTCTCCTGCCAATGCAGGAGACATAAGAGATGCAGGTTCAAATCCCTGGGCTGGGATGATCCCCTGGAGGAGGGCATGGCAACCCACTCCAGTATTCTTGCTGGAGAATTCCATGGACAGAGAAGCCTGGTGGACTACAGACCATAGGGTCACAAAGAGTAGGATGTGACTGAAGCAACTCACTATGCACACACATGTACATTCCCCAAGGACAGACTCTATTTTGTGAGGCATAAAATTTATATAACTTGGGGAAAAGGGATCTTTGAGAAAAAGAATATAAAACCACAAATATAAATTGTTAGGATTCCTCTCAGTGCCATGAAGTCTCATCACAGTGAGGAGCCATAAGCTCAACTTGTAACAGCTTCAAATTGTCAAAATGGTAAATGCTCAAATACTGTAATAATTGCAATTTCATCAATAAGATATGAAATACTTCATCTCTGAAACCTCATGAGTACTGTGACTTAATTACTTCAGTACTATAATAACCTGGCTACATTTACATGGATAATTTGCTTTAGTGTACTTGTTTCACTTACTAAAAAGATCTTGTTTCATCCCCTCTTGCTATATAGCAAACTACCTCAAACCTTGGCCTTCATTATATGGATTGTGGCTCTAAGTTTGCAGGTGGACTGGTCTAGAGGGCTCATGATGGCTTCATATTCTCACCTGGTATTTTGCAAATGTGACCAGAAGTTGGGACTCAGCTGGGCTTGTTGATCAGAGTACCTTTATGTAGGCTATCTAGCATGATGGCCTCAGAGCAGTCAGACTTATGACATGGCAGCTGACTTCACTCAGAGCAAGTTTTCAAAGAGAATTGGACAAAGCCGCCAAGACTTTCTATGATGGAGATTTGGAAATCTCAAAACATTGCTTTTCCCACACTCTATTAGTCAAGCAAATCTCTAAGGCCCATTTGGATTCAAGTGGAATTTCAATGAGAGGATAATACAGTTGAACTGGAAATCATTTTTAATCTACCACAGGGTAATACATTTTTCTTGCTTGTGTACTTCCTGTATAAATTACCTGTTAAATAGCATCATATATTGTCAACATAATTATGAAGGTTTAAATAAAATATTAAATGACTTTATGATAGTAAGGAAAGAGAAATTTTGCATAAATCTATTAAATGTGCCTTTAATAGAGTTGAAAAGTCAGAATTACTTCAATAGCCAACTTGAATAAGGTTTTATGGTTATATGTTACATATTGTATATATTATATCCTTGTCTTCCATTTCTTTCTTTTGTATTTATTTATTTTATTCCTTTAGTAAGATGATAAAGCTGAGATGCCAAATTGTCATTAGCAAATTTAGGTATAGTCATGTCAAATAAATAGGGTTTCCCAAGTGTCTCAGTGCTAAAGAATCCACCTGCTAAGCATGAGTCATGGGTTTGATCCCTGGGTCAGGAAGATCCTTTAGAGAAAGAAATGGAAACCCACTCCAGTATTCGTGCCTGGGAAGTTCCATGGACAGTGAGCCTGGCAGACTAGAGTCCATGGGGTCACAAAGAGTCAGATACAATTTGCAAGTACACAGCAGCAGCAGCATGTTAAATAAATACTACAGGAAAATTAGCATAGGAGAAAGGACATGTGAGCCCTTTGCCTGTTTGCCCTTAGCCTCCATTTCTGTCCTTCTCTGCTCCTCTGTGTGTTGTAGGTTTGTGATACCCCACAGATTGCCTTTCTAGGTTTTTGTTGACAGCAAGATTCTAGTTAGGTCTTGCCAATGGAAGGTTCTGCCAAGAGACTGAGAAATGAAGGAGGGGGAAAGTGACTCACTTCCTGATTTCAGCTTCTGGGCCTCCATCTGCAGCAGCAAAAAGTTAAGAACTCTAAGCATCCTCTGACCGTTTCAATAACACAGTACAGAATTCTTCCCTAATTCACACACCTGCCTTTTGGTGTACTCCTTGGCTATACCAACACCAGAACCTGCAGTAGAGATCTTCAGTAACCTTGGCTCCAGTTGAGTGGTACCTCTTCAGCAGTTGAGCACCGGTTATACAAGGCCCAGTTATATTTCCAGCCACCTAGCTCTCTCCAGCACCTAATTCATGGTCCAAGTACTGACATGGGACCCCTACTTGGTGTTTCCAGGGTCTCTTGAAGGACCACAAAAATGCACTAGCAAGTGGGCCACTGGATTCTACAATCTCAGCCTCCCTTTTGTTTCCTTGGCCTGGGAATAACAGCTCCTTCCTGCAAGTGTCGATATCTAGGTTAATTCACACTCTGAATTTTTACTCTTTCAGACTGCTATGCTTGAAAGATCTCATATGGTTTCTTTCCTTTTTTTTTTTAAACTGGACCCTGAGTGATACAGTAGGAGCTGTGTTACTGCTAGTCATTTGCAGATGTGGATAAAATGTCTACTAAGGGAGAATATTCAGATCAGAGCAGCTGGTTCAAGAGAAAGGTGAGCAAGCCATTCATAAAATATTGGTGCTTTGATATCTGAGTTTTTAATACCACCCTTGTTTATGAGCTTTGTGTCACAGTACCAGTTGTGTTTTTCAGGAAAATACTGTCTTTTCACAAAACAGAAAGCAAACATTATTGGGGGTAGTACTCATTTTTCTTGTCATTGTCAAATTGAATTTTGTAACAGCATAAGTCACAGGAATAGGTGCAGTGATTATTCTGTCATTGACAGTTCATAGGAAGCCTCTCAAAAATGAAAGATTGGGTTATTATAGGAAAAAAAAAAGCTTGCATTGAAAAATCTTTCAATTTTTATTGGTTTGACAAAAACTAACAGATTTTGGCTTTGTTGCTGTTTTGAAGCCATGAACTGTTCCAGATTTTTCATGTTTAGAATTATCTCTGCAGGCTGTGGGAATGGAAAAAGCCACTGTCAATTCCTTTTTGAAAAAAAGAGGGATGTTTATTTATTATGCCTTGACTCTTAAATTCATTTGTCAGTTCTGAAAAATTTGTATTGAGAAAAAAATGTCCTTTAATATCAAGATCCAGTAACAATTTATTAGTTAATGTATGGCCTTAATTATTATACAAATATTAAATAATAAAGTAGTAGAACCAAAATGTTTCAAATAAAGAAAGCCAAGCAGAAACTTCTCACAATTAAGCATTTAATTTAGCACAAATATAATTATCTTTAATACTCCAGAAGACAAAAATGATATTGTATACATATATTTGGACAAACATATAAAATAGTCCTGATATATTTATTAACACCTTCAGCCTGGTATTATGGTTATTATACAGTGGAAGTGACAAACAGATTCAAGGGATTAGATCTGATAGAGTGCCTGAAGAACTATGGACGGAGATTCATAATATTGTACAGGAGGTAGTGATCAAGACAATTCCCAAGAAAAAAGACATGCAAAAAAGCAAAATGGTTGTCTGATGAGGCCTTACAAATAGCTGTGAAAAGAAGGGAAGCTAAAGGCAAAGGAAAAACTGAAAGATATACTCATTTGAATGCCGAGTTCCAAAGAATAGCAAGGAGAGATAAGAAAGCCTTCCTCAGTGATCAGAGCAAAGAAGTAGAGGAAAACAATAGAATGAGAAAGACTAGAGGTCTCTTCAAGAAAATGAGAGATACCAAGGGAACTGAGGCCTTACAAATAGCTGTGAAAAGAAGGGAAGCTAAAGGCAAAGGAAAAACTGAAAGATATACTCATTTGAATGCCGAGTTCCAAAGAATAGCAAGGAGAGATAAGAAAGCCTTCCTCAGTGATCAGAGCAAAGAAGTAGAGGAAAACAATAGAATGAGAAAGACTAGATGTCTCTTCAAGAAAATGAGAGATACCAAGGGAACTTTTCATGCAAAGATGAGCACAATAAACGATAGAAATGGTAAGGACCTAACAGAAGCAGAAGATATTAAGATGAGGTGGGAAGAATACACAGAAGAACTATACTAAAAAGATCTTCATGACCCAGATAACTACAATGGTATGATCACTCACTTAGAGCCAGACATCCTGGAATGTGAAGTCAAGTGGGCCTTAGGAAGCATCACTACGAACAAAGTTAGTGGAGATGATGGAATTCCAGGTGAGCTATTTCAAATCCTGAAAGATGATGCTGTTAAAGTGCTGCACTCACTATGCCAGCAAATCTGGAATACTCAAAAGTGGCCACAGGACTGGAAAAGGTCAGTTTTCATTCCAATCCCTAAGAAAGGCAATGCCAAAGAATGCTCAAACTACCACACAATTGTACTCATCTCTAGCAAACTGTACGCTAGCAAACTGATGCTCAAAATTCTCTAACCAGGCTTCAACAGTATGTGAACCGTGAACTTCCAGATGTTCAAACTGGATTTATAAAAGGCAGAGGAACCAGAGATCAAATTGCCAACTTCTGCTGGATTATCGAAAAAGCAAGAGGATTCCATAAAAACATCTACTTTTGCTTTATTGATTACACCAAAGCCTTTGACTGTGTGGATCACACAAACTAAAAAATTCTTCAAGAGATGGGAATACCAAACCACCTAACCTTCAGCCTGAGAAATCTGAATGCAGGTAAAGAAGCAACAGTTAGAACTGGACATGGAACAACAGACTGGTTCCAAATCAGGAAAGGAGTATGTCAAGGCTGTATATTGTCACCCTGCTTATTTAACTTCTGTGCAGAGTATATTATGAGAAACGCTGGGCTGGAGGAAGCATAACCTGGAATCAAGACTGCTGGGAGAAATGTCTATAACCTCAGATATGCAAATGACACCACCCTTATGGCAGAAAGTGAAGAAGAACTAAAGAGCCTCTTGATGAAAGTTGGCTTAAAACTCAACATTTAGAAAACAAAGATCATGGCATCCAGTCCCTTCACTTCATGGCAAAAAGATGGGGAAACAATGGAAACAGTGAGCAACTTTATTTTTAGAGGTTCCAAAATCAGGGCAGTTGGGCTCCAAAATCACTGCAGATGCAGATGGTCATCACTGCAGATGGTGACTGAAGTCATGAAATTAAAGGACACTTGCTCTTTGGAAGAAAAGCTATGACCAACCTAGATAGCATATTAAAAAGCAGAGACATTAGTTAACCAACAAAGGTCCATCTAGTCAAAGCTATGGTTTTTCCAGTAGTTATGTATGGATGTGAGAGTTGGACTATAAAGAAAGCTGAGCGCCGAAGAATTTATGCTTTTGACCTGTGGTGTTGGAGAAGTCTCTTGAAAGTCCCTTGGTCTGCAAGGAGATCCAACCAGTCCATCCTAAAGGAAATTAGTCCTGAATAGTTATTGGAAGGACTGATGCTAAAGCTGAAATTCCAGTACTATGGCCACCTGATGTGAAAATCCATCTCATGGGAAGAAACCCTGATACTGGGAAAGATTGAAGCAGGAGGAGAATGGGAAAACAGAGAATGAGATGGTTGGATGGCATCACTGATGCAATGGACATGAGTTTGAGTAAGCTCTGGGAGTTGGTAATGGACAGGGAGGCCTGGTGTGCTGCAGTCCATGGGGTTAGAGTTGGACACGACTGAGTGACTGAACTGAACTGATGGTTATCAAATGCCAAATTGGATAATTATCTTTCTATTTTTACAGCATGATGTATTTATATTTACTTTGTATCATAAATATCTTTCTTTTAGGAATAAGTTACTTTGGAATACAAAAGTCAAGCTAACAATTTATTATAGCCAGTGGGGCTTATTTAGAATATCATTTCATGTGACTATCTTTGTGCGCATGGAGAACAAATACTTCAAATTGATAAATAGTCTAGATCGAGATTACCTATTCAGATCTTCACAGAAGGAGGTATTTTAGGATAGCTCTAAAGGCTAAAGAGAATACAGATGTTTACTAGTTACCAACTATATAAATATGCAGATAATTTAGGAGAGTGAGGATATTTGTGATTGTCTGGTCTCAGTTCAGTTCAGTTCAGTTCAGTCACTCAGTCGTGTCTGACTCTTTGCGACCCCATGAATCACAGCACGCCAGGCCTCCCTGTCCATCACCATCTCCCGGAGTTCACTCAGACTCACGTCCATCGAGTCCGTGATGCCTTCCAGCCATCTCATCCTCGATTGTCTGGTCTGCTCATTTACAATGAGGTGTGTTAATCCTCACGTGTAGCATAGATAATAATAGATTATAAGGTAGGTTAGAAAATGGAGTCTCATCTACTTTCCTGAATCTCTCTCTCTTTCTCCCTTTTTCTGTTTCTCTCTCTGCTTGTGTTTGTGTCTGACTCTTTGTCTCTGTCTCTCTCACCTTCTCATATTAGTTGGCACCCTTTCTCAAGTTGGTCTAGAACCAGTAAATAGTGGAATTTATGCCATTTCTTTGTTAGTCTTCCCAAAGCTTTCACACTATGGTGGGCATTTCTTTCAAGAAAACCATTCATGTAAACTACCTATATGCCACATTTGCAAACCACCTAGAAAACCTTCGCAAAATTCCATTGATTTGTTACATGTAATTTTTGGTCTGTTAATCCAGCTCTTCACTTTCTCAGCTCTCAAGTGGAAGTTCATTCTTTCATTTTGCTGCATATTTTACTGAGTATCTCTTATATACTAGAAACCTATCTAGATCCTAGGGATACAACAGTGAACAAAACAGACAAATAAATAAGTCTTTAGTCTATGGTGCTTATATTCTAGTGTAGGAAATATAGGGCATAAAATAAATTGGACATATATATTGCCTGTTAGAGGTTAAAGGTGGCATGGAGAAAAAGAAGATAAACAAATGCAATGAAGGATGTGTATTGAATTAATAATTTTAGTCAAGGGGCCAAGGAAAGTGTCATTTATGAGGTGATATTTTGGCAAGTATATAAAGATGCTGATGAAGTCACAACCGATATCTAGGGAAAGAGATTTTTAGGCAAAAAGAAATCAATAAACATAAAGACCATGAGGCAGGAATGTGCCTATTGTGTTTGAAGCACAGTAAGGCCAGTGTGAACAGAGTCACTTGATGAAGGAGAGGGTATAGAAGATGACCTCAGACTGGGTATGGGGTCAGGTGTTTTGGACTAAGTTTGTATAGATCATATGACGTTGGCTTTTATTTGGTTGAGAAAGGAAGCCATTGCAAGGTTTTGAATAAATGAATGATATGCTTTGAGTGACCTGACTGTTCAAGGAGGAGAGAGTAATAAGCTACATTTCATAATGTTGATGGATTAAAGACACTGAATGAGAATTTACCATTGAAACAGATGATGGGAAATCATAGGTGACCTTGACAAGAGCATTTCTGATGGAGTGGAGAGTAGGTAAAAATGATGGAATGGCACTGAGAGTAAGAAAAAAATAATTATGATGAACAGAGAAGGTATTTTTGTGTGTGTTTTTGCTGTAAAGGGAAGATGGGAAATAGGTGGAATAGAGGGTATAATAAGGTCAGGATGGTTTGGTTGAATTTTTCAAAAGATGTCCAACGTAGCACATTTTTATGCATATGGAAAGATGCAACAGAAGGGAATACACTTGTGATGCCGGAAAGAGACAGATTGTTTTTGATGCATTTCTTTGAATAGGTTACTAGGAATGGAAACTGCATATCTATGGAGCCAGGGATACTTGGCTAGCAGTACCAGCAGTTCATCCTCAGTAACGGGAAAGAAACCCAAGTGCATGATCCAAATATAGGTAGTTCAAAACATGTGTTGGTAAGAACAGGTGGAAGTTCTCTCTGAATGCTTTTTTTTATCCTCAGTAAAATATGAAGGAAAATTATTAGCTAAAAATGAAAACCAAGGAGGGTGTTAGAGATTCAACAAGAAAGGAGAGGGGCATGTATGTGCCTGGGATTTTAAGTAAGATTGCCTGGCACCATTAGGAACTAACCAACGGGGGTTAGTCTGTGTGCTTTTCTTCATTTGCGAGCACTTTCTGGATTATGGTTCAGTGTTGGGTTTCACCAAGGTACAGTTCCAATGGTTAGTATCGATAGAACTTGTAGAAACATTTGGAGAGTTAAAGAGGAAGGCAGGAAGGTGGTTGTAGTGACCATTCTTGTCATTTAAACTGTGAATAGAGGAAGAACTATTTGAAGAGGAAACAGGTGAGAGGCAGTGAAACAGTGATAGAATCAGTAGGTTGCTGGTCCTATAGGGTAGAGGAATCAAGGAATTTCCATGAAATATTAATTCATAATAGAGTTCATATCAATTTTAAGAATTTTTCTTTGTTCCCATTGTGGTTTCCCCTTCATCCTGTTTTTCCTTTAAACATATCCATCTTTAGACATTCGGTTCAGTTCAGTCGCTCAGTCATGTCCAACTCTTTGTGACCCCATGAATTGCAGCACACCAGGCCTCCCTGTCCATCACCAACCCCCAAAGTTCACTCAAACTCACGTCCATCAAGTCAGTGAAGCCATCCAGCCATCTCATCCTCTGTCGTCCCCTTCTCCTCCTGCCCCCAATCCCTCCCAGCATCAGAGTCTTTTCCAATGAGTCAACTCTTCTCATGAAGTGACCAAAGTATTGGAGTTTCAGCTTCAGCATCAGTCCTTCCAAAGAACACCCAGGACTGATCTCTTTAGAATGGACTGGTTGGATCTCCTTGCAGTCCAAGGGACTCTCAAGAGTCTTCTCCAACACCACAGTTCAAAATCATCAATTCTTTGGCACTCAGCTTTCTTCACAGTCCAACTCTCACATCCATACATGACCACTGGAAAAACCATAGCCTAGACTAGATGGACCTTTGTTGGCAGAGTAATGTCTCTGCTTTTGAATATACTGTCTAGGTTGGTCATAAATTTCCTTCCAAGGAGTAAGTGTCTTTTAATTTCATGGCTACAGTCACCATCTGCAGTGATTTTGGAGACATTAGATATGATTTAATTACTACTGTCCTCTCTATGTGAAATAATATTTTCATAATAAAATAATATATACTCATTGAAATTTTAAAAATATAGAAAAGGTGAATGAAAATCACTGAAAGAGTCTTACCACTTAAACAAATGTACTGGTAGTATTATTGTGTATGTCAGTCTTTGAATATCTCTGTCCTGTTTCTCTTCATGACTTTTCATGATTTTCTACTATGTTGTAAGTTTTTTCATTTCAACATAGTCTTATAAAAATACTTACTGCTAATCCTAAAGGAGATAAGTCCTGAGTGTTCATTGGTAGGACTGATGTTGAAGGTGAAACTCCAATACTTTGGCCACCTGATGCGAAGAGCTGACTCATTTGAAAAGACCCTGACCCTGGGAAAGGTTGAGGGCAGGAGGAGAAGGGGATGACAGAGGATGAGATGGTTAGATGGCATTACTGACTCAATGGACATGGATTTGGGTGGACTGGGAGTTGGTGATGGACAGGGACGCCTGGCGTGCTGTGGTTCATGGGGTCACAAAGAGCCGGACATGACTGAGCAACTGAACTGAATTGATTCCTATATAAACAATGAAAAATAAGACAGAGAAATTAAGGAATCAATCTTCAATCAGTCAATTGCAACAAAAAGAATAAAATATCCAGGAATAAATCTACATAAGGAGACAAAAACCTGGACACAGAAAATTATAAGACACTGATGAAAGAAATCAAAGATGACATAAACAGATGGAGAGATATTCCATGATCCTGGGTAGGAAGAATCAATATTGTGAAAAGGACTATACTACCAAATGCAATCTACAGATTCAGTGCCATCTCTATTAATTGCCAATGGCATTTTCCCCATAATTAGAACAAAAAGTTTCACAATTCATATGGAAACCCTAAAGACCCTGAATAGCTATAGCAATCTTAAGAAAGAATGGAACTGGAGGAATCAACCTTCCTGACTTGAGAGTATACTACAAAGCTATAGTCATCAAGGCAGTATGGCACTGACATAAAAACAGAAATATAGGCCAATGGAATAAGATAGAGAGCCCAGAGGTAACGCATGCAACTATGGGTACCTTATTTTTTGACAAAGGAGGCAGGAATATACTACGGGGCAAAGACAGCCTCTTCAATAAATGGTGCTGGAAAAACTGGACAGCTACATGGAAAATAATGGAATTAGAACTCTTCCTAATGCCACACACAAAGATATGGAGAGATATTCAAAGTCAAAATGGATTAAAGACTTAAGGGTAAGACCAGAAAGTATAAAACTCTTAGAGGNATTTTTTGACAAAGGAGGCAGGAATATACTACGGGGCAAAGACAGCCTCTTCAATAAATGGTGCTGGAAAAACTGGACAGCTACATGGAAAATAATGGATTTAGAACTCTTCCTAATGCCACACACAAAGATATGGAGAGATATTCAAAGTCAAAATGGATTAAAGACTTAAGGGTAAGACCAGAAAGTATAAAACTCTTAGAGGAAAACATAGGCAGAACACTCAGTGATGTAAATCAAAGCAAGGTCTTCTATGACCCACCTCCTAGAGTAAAGGAAATAAAAATAAACAAGTGGGACCTGTTTAAACTTAAAATCTTTTGCACAGCAAAGAAAACTACAAACAAGGTGAAAGGACAACCCTCAGAATGGGAGAAAATAATAGCAAAAGAAACAACTGATGAAGAATTAATTTCCAAAATATGCAAGCAGCTCATACAACTCAATGCCAGAAAAACAATCAACCCAATAAAAAAGTGGGAAAAAAGACCTAAAAAGTAATTTCTCCAAAGAAGACATACAGATGGTTAAGAAACACATGAAAAGATGCTCAACACCTCTCACTGTTAGAGAAATCCAAATCAGAACTACAATGAGATACCATTTCACACCAGTCAGAATAGCCATCATGAAAAAGTCTACAAACAATAAATGCTGGAGAGGGTGTGGAGAAAAGGGAGCCCTCTTGCATTGCTAGTGAGAAT
>SJYX01008260.1:8243-20685 GCA_006410675.1 Oreotragus oreotragus | reverse complement strand
AGAAACGGACATGGAACAACAGATTGGTTCCAAATTGGGAAATGAGTACGTCAAGGCTGTATATTATCACCCAGCTTACTTATATGCAGAGTACATCATGTTAAATGCCGGGCTGGATGAAACACAAGCTAGAATCAAGATTGCCAGGAGAAATATCAGTGATCTCAGATATGCAGATGACACCACCCTTATGGCAGAAAGTGGAGAGGAACTAAAAAGCTTATTGATGAAAGAGGAGAGTGAAAAAGTTGGCTTAAAACTCAACATTCAGAAAACTAAGATCATGGCATCTGGTCCCATCACTTCATGGCAAATAGATGGGGAAACATTGGAAACAGTGACAGACTTTATTTTTTGGGGTTCCTAAATCAGTGCAGATGGTGACAGCAGCCATGAAATTAGAAGACATTTGTTTACTCCTTGTAAGGAAAGTTATAACAAACCTAGATAGCCTATTGAAAAGCAGAGACATTACTTTGCCAACAAAGGTCCATCTAGTCAAAGCTATGGTTTTTCCAGTAGTCATGTATGGATGTGAGAGTTGGACTATAAAGAAAGCTGAGCGCCTAAGAATTGATGCTTTTGAACTGTGGTGTTGGAGAAGACTCTTGTGGACTGCAAGGAGATCGAATCAGTCCATCCTAATGGAAATCAGTCCTGAATATTCATTGGAAGGACTGATGCTGAAGTTGAAACTCCAATCCTTTGGCCACCTGATGAGAAGAACTGATTCATTTGAAAAGACCCTGATGCTGGGAAAGATGGAGGGCAGGAGGAGAACGGGATGACAGAGGATGAGATGTTTGGATGGCATCACGGATTCAATGGACATGAGTTTGAGTAAATTCCAGGAGTTGGCGATGGACAGGGAGGCCTGGTATGCTGCAGTCCATGGGGTCGCAAAGAGTCGGACACGACTGAGCGACTGAACTGAACTGAACTGGAGGGCCACATTGATGGTATTCTCAGGAAGTGGGGTTGCAATGTAGTCTAGGTCCCCTGTCGACTGCAAGAGCAGTTCTAACACCTCCTTCCCCCAAGGAAGAAGGCAAATCACTGGAGATGTTTGGATCTATCCTGTTTTCCCATGGAGGATTGGGGACAGAATTGTATGGTTCAAGTAAGCCAGTTGTTGATTTAACTAATATGCTATGATTCAACTAATATGCTATGAACTAGGTGTTTGTTGAACGTCCTAAGAGACTGACCGAATGTTTTCCTTACGCTTAAGAAAGGAACTAATATATTATCTTCCTTCAAATTTTGTTATGAACAACTCCTTTTGATAGCTCATGGAAAACACTGGAAGGTTGTGTTGTTAAGTGTCTGAGCTGTCATGAGCGACTGCCTCCAGCTCCATCACACAAATACAACTGTAATTATTTTGATATGGAGTATTTCTTGGAATTCCCCTTCCACTATTAAGGTTTTAATTTGTGTAACCGGAATCATACTATGTATAATTATAAAATGCACTCTGTTTGCTTTGATGACTAAATTATAAGGCAACTTGTTTTTAAAATGTGTTTTTTGAATAGATAATACACTTTTCTACATCTACTCACCATCCAACCAAGTATTTCTCTCTGGAGAGTCTATAAATATACAAACATGTGTATAGTTCTTTTTAACAAACTAATTACAGTACTTTTCCACATTTTTTCTTCACAAACATGAATTGTTTTATTTCTCAGTTTTCAAAATTTTACTGAAATACATGATGTTATAACAGATAGCCTTGTATAACATCATTTCATGTAATGCATGTTCATTTATATTTTAGAGGGAAATTCCTGGCAGAATCAAAAAGCATATGCCTTATGGTTTTTTTCAACTGCCTTATGATTTTTATATATGTCATTATTCTCCACAGAAATACCAACATACATTTTACAGTTGTTTCTTTCCCTTTGACTCAGTATGATGCTTCTTATAAGCATTCTTAATGCATTTATTCATTTTTTAGAAATATGCATGTATAATGTATGTATAGATATAAGCACATATATATGTGAATATATATATATAAGCATAAGTTTCTGTGTGTATATATGTATATTTTACAAGTTGATAACCTTATTATAATAGATTCTACAGCCATGTGTCCTTTTAAACATGTCAATGGTAACTGAATTTTCAGATGTGCTTCACAAATGGAGTACTTTACTGCTGAGTTCAGAAACTGAAGGACCCTCAGAAGAGGCTGGGGCCCGGCTGGAGGCCACGGGTGGGCGTGTGTTGAGTGGATGCCATCACTAGCAGAGGATACCGTCACAGTTGCCAATTGTGGGTCTGTGGGTCTTGCTTCATGCACACACACACATATAAATATGTACGTGTACATATCTACATAGTGAGAGTGACTAAAGAATAATTAAACATCTGTGAACCCATCACCTGAATTGAAGAAAGAATATGTGTTTGTGTGTTTGTGTGTATATGTATATTACTAGTCTCTTAGATGCTTTCTCTGGACTCCTCCCTGATAGTTTCTCTCTTCCTCCTTTCTCAAAATAATTAATTATTAATATTTAAAAATTTGCATTTATATCTTTTACATGTTTTTGTTGTCTTGTTTTCATTTTTGGCCATGCCCCCGTGGCATGTGGAATTCTTGTTCCTTGACCAGGGATCAAACCTATGCCCCCCTGCATTGGAAGGGAAGAGTCTTAACCACAGGACCACCTGTTGTCTGTTTTTTTTTTTTAACTTATAAAAGTTGTTTATGTATTAAGGAAGTTACTCTTTTCTAATATTAGTTGTAGACTTCTCCCAATTTTGTTTGTTTTATGTTGCTTTGTATACTTTTTGCAGTTCTCAGTTTTGTGCTATGTTTAGGAAAACCCTCCCCAATGTGACATTATTGTTTTAATCCCCCCTGTGTGATTAACTTTCTTTTACTCTTGTTGGCTGGTATCTTTGCATATGCTCCTTTCTGAATTTTAGAATCAGTATTTAGTCTTTCCTTAGAATATCACTCCCATCATAGATGTTTCTTGATATTATTTCCAGCCATCTGTGAAATCTTATATTTACCTTTTTTCAGAATCTTCATCAACAGAGGCCGTTTGTTGAATAATTAACAATCTAACCTTGGAATTTTCAGTTTACCTGATGCTGTAGCTGTGGATTTTGCAGAAAACAGTTCCTAATGCAGAATGTAAAGAATATCTAGCCTGGAAGAATCTTACTGGATTTGAGTGTGCTGTTTTCATTCTTAAAGAGTGTTAATACTGATTAATATAGAAAATTTGGGTTGACTACATCAATTTGTACCACCTGGAGGTAAACCAGTGTTGTGAACATTTTAATGTATTTCCTTTCAATTTATTCCTTTATGAATATATACATATTTTTAATCTTAAATTAGGAAGAAAAAAATAAATTAGGATTAAGATATTTAGTATTTTATGTCCTGCTGATTTCTTTTTATTTTTTCCTGCTGATTTCATATTATAACATCTAAATATCTTCCTGTGTCAATACAAATCTAAATCATTTTAATGACTGTATAGCTCCATTCTGTCAGTTTACCATAAATGAATTACCCCATGTTTTGGTTGGATTCAGTTAAGTTACTTATAATTTTGTTTATCTATACATATGACAGGCAGTACGGCCTGGTTTCAGTCACACATAGTTCTGTGTTTGGGATGGAAGTTCCTGCAAAGTGCTTTTCAAGGGGAAGTGATAAGGAAGTAGAGATTGGAAACTTCTGGTATACCTGTAGAATAGAGTCAGACCTTGTGAAAATAATGTAGCGTTTATGATCAGTGGTGAGAAAAGATCTTACATTTAAAAAAGTGTTTCTGTTCAGTTACTTGAGTCATGTTAAAAGAACAAATCATGCTTGGAGAAGTCCCTGATGCAAAATGGTTTGTTTGGGTTTGATGAGGAGGAGCCGGTGGCAGCATATGGATTCGGAGCCTACACAAGCCCTCATTCAGCGACGTGTAAAGTTAGACCCATCCATCAAGAGACAGAACTTAGAGCTGTGCTTCTTGAACTGCACTGTTCAACACTAGCCACATGTGGCTACTTAAATTTAGATTAATTAAAATGAAAGTGAAATAAAAAAATTCAGTTCTTCAGCCAAACTGGCTACATTTCAAGTACCCAATTCTTGCAACCAGTGGTCCCCACATTGGACAGCGGTGTAGCTACAGAATAGTTCTATTCTGCTTTCTATTGCAGAAAGCACTGTTCTAAAACATTAAAGAGAGCATTTTACAAAATACACAGGGGTCAGAGAATGGGTAGGAAGGATCCTATCAGAAGGGTTTAAAAAAAAAATACATTTTTATTGCTTTTGGCTACAGAGTGTGGCCATCTTACTTCCTAGAGCAGGGATTGAATGTTTGCTGTTTGTAGTGGGAGCACAGATTTTTAACCACTGGACTGCCAGGGAATCCTACTACTACTACTACTACTACTAAGTCGCTTCAGTCGTGTCCGACTCTATGCGACCCCATAGACGGCAGCCCACCAGGCTCCCCCGTTCCTGAGATTCTCCAGGCAAGAACACTGGAGTGGGTTGCCATTTCCTTCTCCAATGCATGAAAGTGAAAAGTGAAAGTGAAGTCGCTCAGTTGTGTCTGATTCTCTGCAACCACATGGACTGCAGTCTACCAGGCTTCTCCATCCATGGGATTTTCCAGGCAAGAGTACTGGAGTGGGTTGCCATTGCCTTCTCTGATAGAGTTCTGAGACATGTGCAAATAAAATAATGCATCCAAAATTTCATGTCCATCTTCCATCTTTGAGTTCTATTGTTTGTTGCATGACTATGTGTATACATAGGCATGAATACAAAAATCCCTAGCATTTTGTAAATGTAACATTAGCAACAACTAAGTAAAATAGTGAAAGGGCAAAAAAAATTTTTCATTTGTTGAGAGAAAAAAGCCCTCAAAGTTATATGATAACTAGGCATTAACAAAAAATGTGAAAGACTTGTGGGAACATTAATAATAAAGTCTACTTAACGACCTTAAAAATGGGAAGACATACTGTGCTTCTTGATAGGACACTTTGTGTCATGCAAATGCCAATTCTCACCTAGTTTCTAAAGTGATTCAAAATATACCTTTAGGAATTTCTTGGAACATACCAAATGGTTCTAAAGTGTATATGCAATAATAAATGTGTGAAAAAGAGGCAATAAAAAGTATCCAAAAGAAAAACAGTGAGATGGGGACTTCCAACCAGGTATAGACAATAAATTATTCAATAAACAGTTTGGGACAGTTGGCTCTCCCTTTAAGAATAAAGTGTATACCCTTGCCTCAAACTCAGTAATACATTCCAGATGGATTAAGGGTAAATGCAAACAAATTAATCCAACACTGTGAAAGAGACTACGGAAAAAAGTAGCCTTATAGTTTTGGACTAGGAAAGGCTTTTCTAAGCAAGACATAAATCCTAGATACCATAAAATAAAGGTTGAACTATTTAAAATGACATAAAGTTAAAGATAAATGGCAAACTAGGGAAACTGTTCTGCAACATATATGACAAAGTATTAATAGTCTTAAGAGCTCCAACAAATCAATAAAGAAAAGACAGAGTCCAATAGAAAAATAAGAACACAAAAAAGTATTTCACAATGGCAGACATCAAGTAGACAGTAAATATGCTTTTTCCTTCACTAATAATGCATGAAATACAAATTCAGGCATTAAGAGAAGGATTTTTTTTTTTTACATGTGCAAATATATATAGCATCTTTGAGCCAAGGTTATGGGGAAACAGATACTCTCATAATTGCTTGGAGATGGTGTATGTGAGTACAACTTTATAGGGCACCCTGGAAAAATCTATTTAAATACTTTGGTTTTGATCCAGCAAGTTCACTTCTAGGACTTACTTAACCCATGGAAATTGTTGAACGGGTGTACAAATATGGATGACAAGGCATTACTTTTAATATTGTTAAAAGAAGGGAAAAATGTCAGTAGGGGAATTCATAAATAAATTATGAAATGTTATGTGATTGTTAAATAGGGGATAGTTTGATGGATAGATTTGGTGGGCGGCAGGGGCCGGGGGGGGTGCACACTGTTTGCCTTGTAAGACGTTTGTTCCCCAACCAGGGATCAGACCCATGCTCCTGCAATAAAAGTGCAGAGTCTTAACCATTGGACCACTAGGGAAGTTTCTAGGATGGATGGATGGATGGAAGTATGGAAAAGATTACTGAAATATATATTTGAGCAAAGCAGCTCAAATATTTCATCAAATATATATTTGATGAAAGCAGCTTCCATAAACACTTGCTTGTATTGAAAACTCTGGGCTAAACAATTTACATGGATCTTATTTAATCTTTAGAACACTGATATTAAAACATTTATTACAAATATATCTTCCTAATAAGAACTTGCCTTAAAGATATAGTACAGTAATAATCAAGCTTTGTGAAATAAGTCTATTTTGAGATAGCATTTTTTACCTGTGAGGTTGGCAAAAATCCAGTTTTGACAGCCTACTGTGTTAGGGCTGTGGAAATAGGCACTCTCTTATTGTTGTAAGACTATGAAGTTCTTAGACCAACCACATGGGCCTTCTTTCATGTCTTTCCTCAGGAACTTCCACTTGAAACTTCCTTTGTGCAGAGCCCTGCAGCTACTATTTATTTGTCAGAGCAAAGTTTAACCTCACCTCCTGAAGGAAGTCTTCTCCGACATCACCTCCCACCCCTGAGAGTCCTGCCTTAAGCATTCATATTACACTTTCATAGCACCTGTCCTGTTCCTNTTTTTTTGAAAAAATTTGCAGGGAAGAAAAGCAGCTGGAAACTCTGACTGTTTGGTATTCAGCTTCTGTCCTAGCAAAGTACCTGTTAGTTTGCCTTTCCATTATCTTTCCTCTCTTCCTTCAAGACCAGTTATTTACTTAATCATACTCTATAGCATCTGTTTGTTGTTTACACATTATACAGGACTTTGTTATTTCTCTCTATTTTTAACAGGCAGTCTCTTTCAGTAATCTCAATATAGATTTTTTGAGAATAAGTCATATTCTCTCACCAGATGATAAGGACCTTATGAATAATTTAGACCCTGGTACGAGCTTAGATGTGAAGAGATTGTAACTTACTATGGACACGCTCAAATTGCCCATGTGTAAATTGAAACACACTGAATATAGAAGCAATCATCATCATAATATGATTGTTATAAAAAATCATTACCTTTCATGCTGGAAATGTCAGTTAAATGTCAGTTTAGAAAATATAGAACTCCAGCTTGTGCCCTCACTACATGCCACTTAATTCACCTATTTGAGATGAAGTGACAATCTACTAAACAGCTATCATCTTGCAACTACCGTACTTTTTTTGATTGACTAAAATGACTGAATGATGTACAGTTTATCAGCTAGAGTATTTCAATTATTCCTTTTTCTTCTAAACTTGTAAGATCAGCTATGCAAATTATAACAATAACTACAAGAGAAGTAAAATACCAGAATAAATATGCGTTTTCCTGAACCCTTCTGTCTGGTTATGCAGAGTAGTGAGGTTTAGCTGTTTTGGAACTTTGCTTATGTGGAATTCACCTTTAAAACTTTTACTTCCTTGTAAAGTGTAACATGAAAAAGTCTCCAAAACTATTAGATAGAGCAAGTGTCAAAAGAAAATACAGAATCCTTACTATTGAAACCCTTCTGTTAAATCTCTAGAAAGAATTTGAATTTTGGAGGCAAGCTGCAACTTGCCTGTTAAATAAGGATGTATTCAAATAATTTTACTGGTAAGAAAGTATTGTCAAGTTCTTAGTAGACAGTCCTCAGCATACTGCATCAGGCCTGTAGAAGGTTTAACTTCATAGCCTTTCATGCAGGAAATAAACATTGCTTCCAAAGAAGTCCAGCCAGGCGTAGTGTTTAATGAGGTAAATAAGACTCTATTGCATGCAAGTTCAGTGGAGACACATTAATGGCTCTGGAGAGGAGAGATAACACAGCCATTAACAGCACCACCATGAGTTCATACAGCGACAAGCAATTTAACTAAAGGAAATCACATGCTTTACAACCAGTGTGTCTCACAACTGGAATCTAAATCCCAGGTGCTCTCACTACTCATATAAATTAGTCTGTGTATTGAAAAAGAGGGTAACTAAAGGAATTGTCATCTTTTTTGAGATACCAGAATTTAGAAGGCTGTGGGGAGAAGGCACAATGATTAGAGTGGTATCGGTGTCTGCATTTCTTTGGCACATTTTCCAAGATAAGGTTCCCCACTTTGTTCACCAAAAGTCACTGAAAACTACTAAAGAAAAGTGCTATAACTGTGAAGAAGGATGCCATTTTGGTCTCAGGAGGACACTCAGGGACACTTAGCAACCCTTTTATATGTCCCATCAGCGGCCAGATTCATCTTCTATTACAGGGAATGGATACTGAAGAATTTCATCACTTCTCTCAATATGTTTATATTGTCTCTATCCTTGGCCTCATTGTCAAACTCACAGATATAGTGGAAGCTAGATATAAGCATAATTTCCTTCAGTTTATTACACTTGTCTCCTTCTAAATCTGTTGCAATCTGTTTTGTCCTTTTTGTCTGATCCAGTGGTTCTCAAACTTTATTGTGCAGAAAAGCTACATGAGGGATTTTTTTTTTTTTTAATCCACAGAGAATGCTGGACTCCAAGTCCAAACTTTCTAATTCAGTAGATCTAGGGTGTAACTTGAAAAAAAAAAAAAAGCTGTTCTAGTAATTTCCAAGGAAATGCTGATGCTGATGGTTTAGGTAACACTTTGAGAAATGCATGTCTAAGGAAAAGAGCAAAAGCCGAACTTCATTCTATTCAAGTTTAACTTCATCAACTGCCCTGCATTACAGCCCATTTTATCTTATTTTATTCAGTTGTTTCCTTTCATTTTTATTTAATTTATCCTTCAAAATATAATCATATGTAAATACCTCCAATTTTGAAGACCTTTTGATGACCCTGTGTTTATCAAACTAGTAACCACATAATTTTATTATGACCACCTTATTTAATGTTTCAGCTTTATTAACCTAACACCTCTCATGGCTGTATATTCTTGATTCAATCTATGTTATTCTTCTACATGACTTCTTTACAGATTCAACAGTTTCCTAACCATCATATTATAAAAATTCATTAACGTCTTCAGCTTTGGCCTTTCTCTTCACTTCTTCATCTTGAGATACTACCGTGTCTTCTGTACTTCTCACGGCTTACCATATTTCTCCCTGCTTCTCCTTTCAATCTCCTTACTGAAAGCCAGTATTTCTTTGTCTCCCTGGGATGGCTATACAACAGATTGGGTGGCTTATAAACAATAGAAATTATCACTTACTTTTCTAGAGGCTGGAAAGTCCAAGATCAAAGCACCAACAGATTTGGTATCTGGTGAGCGCCTGCTTCCTAGTTCATGGATGCCTCCTCCTCTCTCTCTGTACTCTTTGGTAGAAGAGGGAGCTTTCTGGGGTCTCTTTTATGAGGGCACCAATCTCAGGCTTGAGGGCTCTTGTCTAATGATCTACTTACCTCCCAAAGGCCCCACCTCCTAATACCATCACATCAGGGTTAGGATTTCAAAATATGGATTTTGGAGGGATTTGAACATTCAGTATACTGCAGCTCCCTTGCCTCCTTTCTGCTGGTGATAACCAAGATTTCCTTATTATAATTGTCTTTATCATTCCACATACAATAAGGATGAATTAATTCACACCCGTAAGTTTAGCAGATGCTTATCCCATGAATCAAAAATCTGCCTTTGTAGCCTAGAGCCCTCTCCTGAGGTTCAGATCTGTACAACAAAATTCCTATTGTACATAACCACCCAGATGTACCACAAAAACTTCAAACTCCTTAAGAATTTAAGAAGATGGTCATTTTATCTTTATATACCAATTACTAGATATTTTTAAACCTTCATTAAAAACGTCTCCATCTAATGGGTTAGACAATAAGAAATTTAGGAGTTCGCTCTCATAATGTGTAATCAGTCAACAAACCTTCCCAAAGCTGCTTCAGTTCTTGTAGAAGTTTGGCTCCTACCTTCAACTTCCTCCAAATCATGCTATAGTGCTGCCAGTGCAAATTTTCTGAAACAAAACTCTGATATATTTTTTTTTACTCCCCTGTATAAACTCTTTCCTATGCTCTCTTCATCTCAATAAGATTCAAAAGGTCTGCCTACATATCTATACTTAATAAGTATCTGTTGTCCACTTGGAGTTTATATCATCACCTATTAATTTAATTGCAGATCCCTAAAGTGTGTTACTCTTTGCTGTTTGTGGTGTTAGCACCAATTGGGATTTCTTATATTTTGCTATCTTATGTTCACATTTCCTTTTTAAAAAGTTTGCTGCCCCCTTAAAACATTATAATTTAAATGTACTTTAGAAAATATCATACCATTTGGTACTTTTTAAAAATGAAAGTTAAAGTCGCTCAGTCATGTCTGACTCTTTGCAACCCCATGGTCTATATGGCCCATGAAATTCTCTAGACCATACCCACTCCAGAATACATTCTGGAGTGTATTCACTCCAGTGAATACAGTGCCTGATAAATAATAATTGCTCAATAGATGTTTATTGAAATGAATTCAGATTAGATAAGAAACAATATGGAACTGTTTGAAAATTAAGGGGACAGCAAGGCTATTACCTGTAGGATCAAAAAGATAAATACAAATATCAACATAAAACCATGCAAATGTTCATACCAGTTATATTCATCATAACTAATAATTGGAAATAGTATCCATCAACTTGTCAATCAATTTAAAAAAGTGGCATATCTCTGGGATGCAATTATTGTCCAGCAATAGAGACACAGCATGGATGCATCTCAAAAGGCAAAAATGATAGTGATCTAATGAACTAATAGAATAACACAAATTCTATGATAACATTTACCTTAAATTTTAAAACAAAAAAGCATAAGGAAACTTTCAGGGTGATAGAAGTATTATGTATCTTGATTGTGATGTTAATTTCATGGACGTATTTATCTGTCAAAGTAAAAAAACTATACACATAAAATGGGTGCATTTTGTCATATGTAAATTATAACTGAATTTTGTGTATGGTGATATATAAAGCCAGTTTTCGATCAGAGGTTTCAAGCTCAAATTCTATTAAAGATAAGTCAAGAAACATGCATGCATGGAGATAGATCCAGGTCAAAGACAATATAAAAAGTTATGAATTGTTTAATTGGACATGATATACTGTTATCTTAAAACTTTCAAATTTAAATACCATGAAATATTTCTCTAGCCAAATGAAATATATCTCCTTGATGGAGACAGTCCATGGACCATGGCTGGCAACTCCTATGTGAGATAAAATAATAGTTTTTCCAAGAGCAAGCCAAAGCAAAGAAAAATAACATAGGAAATTAAGCTAATTTATTACAAAGAAGATGAAAGGTAAATTTTACCTTTTGGCATTTCTTCCAGTAAAACAGCTCTGCTGTAAATTGACCTGGTAAGATAAATGATGAGTCCAAAAGTATAAACTATTCTCTGGAAAGATATTGCCAACCCATGCTAGGTGAATTAATTATTCCAGTAAAATTTAAGAGGTGTGTGTGTGTGTGTACTAGTGTATGAGAGAGAGAGGTACATATATATTTCCACAGCCCAAAACACATAGATATATAAATGACCTTTTGCAAAAATCTCTTGTGACAAAACATTCAATTTAGCTATTGAATTTCTTGATAAATAAGCTAAAGAGCTTTGAATTTCTTTTCTGAATTAACTGCATTTGAGGTAGAATCCAGTATTGGAACATTTTTAAAGAAGTCAGCATCAGGTCACTAAACCTGAGTTTCCTGATAACAGAGTGAAGATTCTTTAGTTGAGTCAACATTTTGTCATGAGCTTAATGTTACCAGTTCAGAGGTTCAGGACTGTATTATCAAGATGTCCACAGAAACATGAAGTTCAGGTTGTCAAACTCTAGGGGTAGTCAGGAGCAACAGAGGGAACATTATGGAACAGAATCATGTAGGAACACAGCAAACACCAGAGACAGATCATCACCTAAGAAGCAGCTTGCCCTAAAGGCCTGATAAATGTGTGTGCTCAGCTTAGTGCCCTCGTTAGCAGATCCTCGTTTGTAGATTAGTAAAGTCTTGACTGTGTACCAGGATCACATAAAGATCTCTTACAAATATGAATATTTGGTATAAACACTTCAACTTTTTCTGAATCTGACTCTCCAGGGTAAAATTCAGCCATCTTCACTTTTATTTTTTAAAAATCCCCAATGGGACGTAAGAAACGAATTGCCAGTCTATGTTCGATGCAGGATGCAGGATGCTTTGGGCTGGTGCACGGGGATGATCCGGAGGGATGATGTGGGTTGGGAGGTGGGAGGGGGGTTCATGTTTGGGAGCTCATGTATACCCGTGGTGGATTCATGTCAATATATACCAAA
>SJYX01008258.1:0-11695 GCA_006410675.1 Oreotragus oreotragus | reverse complement strand
CAGCAAACTACTTATCAAACTGAATATACAAAATTCCTAGTATCCCTCTATTTGAAAAAAATACCACTTCTCTTAAGGCAACATATTAAGGGCCAATGTTCTCAATCCAATTCAAATCCCTGTTCGTTTCATTCTTCCACTAAAACCTATTTCTCTCTCTTCTAAGTTCTCTCTCTCTCTCTCTCTCTTTTTAAGTAACAAGAAAACAAAAAAATAATACTAAGATCTAAGCATCACCATGTAAACTGATGAAATTCTCCAATCTGAGAGCCTGGGTCTCGGCCTATCTGTGGAATATTGGCAAAAAAGGTAGCAAAGTAGGCATTTGTAATTAGCAAATCTTATACGTAAATTTCAGATTATTTCAAAAACGAAATTTTAGTTCATCCATTAAAATTAAGCTCTACTGGTGGCCTCTACCAGACTAGGCTGGGAAATTATATGTATGGTGGTGGTGGTTTTTTAAAACCATTTTTAAAATTTTTATTTTATTTATTTGGCTGTGTCAGTTCTTAGTGTGTCACGCAGGATCTTTGCGCTGGCACATGGACTCTCCAGCTGTGGTGCACGGGCTCAGCAGCTGCGGCGAGCGGGCTTCGTTTTTCTGCAGCAAGGTAGATTCTTAACCGCTGGACCGCCAGGGAATTCCAAAAACATATATTTTTTTCTAAATGGTATGAGAATGCAAACTTCAACATATCCAAATTGATCAACTCCCCAGTTATATAAAAATTATTTCAAATACAAGAGTCTCATAAATACATCATCTACACACATTCCCCAAAATCTAAGACACAATGTTCTCCAAAGGATTTTATTAAGCAACTTGTTTTACCAAGAATATGTTCAACATCAGTTCAGTTCAGTTCAGTTGCTCAGTTGTGTCCGACTCTCTGCAACCCCATAAATCGCAGCACGCCAGGCCTCCCTGTCGATCACCAACTCCTGGAGCCTACTCAAACTCATGTCTGTCGAGTTCAACATAGGAATGTGTAATAACACAGGTTTCAAATAAGCAGCTAAATAGATTTTAGATACTCTATACTAGGATTTCTTAACCTTGGCACTACTGATATTTGGGACTAGATAATTCTGTGTGAGGAGGACTTGGCTATGCATCACAGGCTCTTTGGTAGTTTCTAACCACTAGATGCCATTAACTAGTTTTGGCAATCAAACATCTCCAGATACTACCAAATGTCCCCTGGAGGACAAAACTGCCTCATTTGAGAACCACTTCACCAAATGAATTAAATTTTTTTTAATTTTTATTAAAAAAAATATTTAATGGTAGATATTGCTTTGCAAGTCAATTGTTTCACAGACATGTTAGGTGTCCAAGCTGGAAGGAAACTTGGAAATCATGTGGTCCAAACCATACATGTTACAGGTGAGAAAAATAAGGGCCACAGAGGGCCACTGAAACAGTTGTGATCTGAAGAGAGACAGAAGCCCATGATCCCCAGTTCCAGGTCAGGATACCAGGAGGACCGAAGAACCAACTCAATTCCACAGGTGCTTACTAAGCACCTCTTAGTATTTTTCAAAGGGCACACACTTTAATTTGATGGAGTTCAATTCATCAGTGTGTTGTTTTATGGGTTGTGCTTTTGGTGTTGTATCTAAGAAATATTTACCTAAATCAAGGTCACAAAGATTTTGCCCTGTTTTTGTCTCCAGGTTTTATAACTTCAGGTTTTACATTGAGGTCTATGATTCATTTTGATTTAATTTTTATATACAGTGCAAGGTATAGAAGAAGTTCATTTGCTTATATATAGATATATATCCAATTGAGCCAGCATTATTTTTTTAACAGACTATCTTTTCTTCAATGAATTACCCTTGTACTTGCATTAAAATTCAGTTGCCCGTATATTTATTGGACTTTTTTCTGGACTCTTCTATTCCCATTGATCTATTTCTCAGTCTTGATACCAATATTACACTGTTTTGATTACTTTAGTTCTGCAATGAATTGTGATATCAGGCAGTATTAGCGCTCCAATCTTGTTCTTCCTTTTCAAAGTTGTTTTAGATATTCTGGGTCCTGGCCATTTCTACATGACTTTCAGAATCACCTTGTCAATTTCTACAGAAAAAGCCTGCTAAGATTCTGACTGGGCTTGCAGTGAATCAACTGGGGAGAACTTTCACCTTAGCAACAATGAGTCTCTGACCCCATGCACAAAGAATGTCTCCTTACTTATCTAAATGTTGTCTAATTTTGCTCAGCAATGCTGTGTAGTTTTCAGTATTGCAAACACGTTGCTATTGTCAATGGTTATCAGTTGTATTAAATTTCAATTTGTTTGTTGCTAGTATAAAGAAGCACAATTGATATTTCTACATTGATCCTATATCCCATAACTTTACAAAACTTAGCAGTTCCAGTAGTTTCATAGGTTCCATCAGATTTTTTAAGNTAGATGGCAGCCCACCAGGCTCCCCCATCCCTGGGATTCTCCAGACAAGAATACTGGAGTGGGTTGCCATTTAATAGTTGGCTAGTTGTCATAAAGTTAAAGGCCACTGGCAGTTTTTTGAATAAGTAATGAATGATATAGACAGATGTGCTTATTTGAAAAATATTAATATGGCTGTGGATCTTGGTTGGGTTTGGTCTAAAAATTCCCAGTTGCATTTTCTATTAAATATATATCTTAATTCATTTGCAATAAGAGGAATATGAACGTTACAACTGTGATTTCATATTGCCTTAAATAATGCATCTGAGTATTCTTGGAATCAGTTAAATAATTAAAACAATTTTTTGCCACATAGGCCATGGTTTTAATCCTGTGCTTAAAGTTTGCGTGAATCTGGGCAAGTTACTTAATTTTTCTTAATATTCAGCCTCCCTGTTTGTAAAGTGGGCATAGAAGTGTCTTCGCCTAGGCTCACTGTAAGGATTAAATGAGAAGGTATAAAAGCAAAGTACTAGGCTGAATTAGTTCTTAACTCTTCCTCCTTTCAGGACCATGAAGTGAAGATCAAGTGTACTAATCACAGCCTGGCTTCTCTTGTATCCGGGGTTACTCTAGATCTCTAGGGTTACTAGAGTAAAGAATTCACTAGACCTCTTCAAATTCTTATTAAGGTGTCTCAGGGTTTGGCTAGAACTTCTCTGGCCTCCCGGAAGTAGCCTCCATGACAGATCTATGTGTTTTCTGTTGTTGCTTTAGGCTGCTCTTCTCTGAATGTGCTGAGATCTTCCTAGCTTTTAGGGTTTTGTAGGTAGGGGATTCGCATGTGTTTTAGCTTTGACTGATACAGCTTTTATTCTGTCTGTTGTCACTAGGATAACCTCTGCTGCTTTTCTTTCAGGTTTAGATTTGTGGATATATTTTTTAATAGGTTTGTGTGGTTCAGATTCCATCTCTTAGGGCTGAGGGTACAGGGGTAAGTCTATTAAAAGGGAAAGGTTTTGAAGATACCCTTGGGTAAGAAACTACGCTTTGGACTTGCTTCTTTTTGTCAACAGTGTTTTTGAAAGATTTCTGTGAGCCCAGTACTTGTGAATGTTATACTGGAGGAGTAAGTTCTAGATCTTGCACTGGTTGTTTACATCTTCTTGGTGAAGAAAAGAGAGAGAGATGACATCTTCTATATGAAACCACAGTAAATAACATGAGACTGTATGTAGTTATGTGTCAGATTGAAGAGCAGTGTGCAGAAGAAGAGCGGGGAGTTACGTGCTCAGTGAGTGCAGGAGTGGTCCTTCAGAAATGTATTTCATTAAGGTGGTAAGAACATAAGCTTTGGGGAACAGCATTACTGAAGTTATAGCAACAGGAATCAGTTTTGGCATGCTTTGGCCTGAAGGGTTTTTGGAGGTTTTGGAAATAATTTGATAAAATGAGACCAAATTATTCAGTCCTTAGAAGTAAAGCAGTTTAAAATTTAAGAAATAACATATACTGTTACTGACTTTTGGCTTCTCTATTTCCTTTCTTTTCAAGGTTGTAAATTGATCAATTGTAAATGAAGAGTGGAGGGAAAATCCAAACTGTTCAGAACCAGTGTTCTTTTTTTTTTCCCCCAAAGGGAGGGGGTTTCTAGTTAAGTTATATAAGTATTAGGTAATCCTCGTAACAAGAAGATTTAAAACAACATTGATAGGAAAGTAGCATTGATAAGTTTGTTTGCCTTTTCCTTTCTGTTCCTATTACTTGGTCTTAGCTAATTATGTAGCAGAAGGTTTTCATTTCAGAGTCTTTCCCCTGCCATTGAAAAAGCCAAGGGGTGTAGGGTCAAATTCATCTGAAGAAGGGTATTTTGAGTTATAATTCTGAAGGTTTGAGCTTGGGGGAGCCAGCAGTACTGTTGAGGCCTCTGTGCTGCCATGTGTGAGCAGCAGTGAATTGGCTGTAGCAATGGTGTCAGCACGTCTAGACCCCTCTTCTGTTTCAGTTCAGTGTGGTGCAGCGGGCACAGCTATGAAGGGAGAGGGTTATCGACGTTTACTACTTCTGTCTGAGCAGTATTGAAAATGATAGACGATGATGGGCTTTCCTTGTCTCAGTCGTAATACTGTTGCTGTCGTGTGGCCACCCTTGACTTAACAACAGCTGGGCCTATGTCCCATGTCTTACTTGTGTGACACTGTAAATTATATGATCTCCTTAATAACAACCAAAAGTTGTATTTATGACTGCTTAATTACTATAACTAAATAGATTAAAAATACTGACAAGACTTTTGAGCTCCAGATGAAGGGTGACTTAGCTGACTCAGTGTCCCAGACATGTGTTTGATAATTCTGGTGTGCCTGCAGTTCCACACTACATTGCAGAGGAGTAGACCTCAATAGCTATGTTTTTAACCACGTAAAAGCTATATTCCACCTGATTGATCCAGGAGTGGGCATTTGACCTAAGGGCTGCTAATCTGTAAACCAGCTAACAACCTAGCCTTGTCTGGAGGGGAAAATTACAGCCATGTAATCTGTAAACCAGCTAACAACCTAGCCTTGTCTGGAGGGGAAAATTACAGCCATGTGTAGGGAACATGGAGTTAACTTGCCATTGAGCCATGGGAGCCTGAGCTGGGAGGATTACGCTAGTGTGGAAGAGACTGAAAAGTTAAGTATAAGCAGAAGCTGTGAGTTACAGAAACGGTAGAGGAGTTGAGGAAGCCAGTTGGTAACCAGAAGAGAGTGAGGCATCTGTGATGAGAGAAGCACAAAATTGCAAGCAGGAAGCCATGTGGTGAGAGAGAGATGGGCACAGAGCCTGAGACTGGAGATTCTGCTCTCTGGCTCTGTAGACCCTCCTCCCCTGTTACTCCAGGGCTTCTGTGGCTCCTGCCCTTCTGGAGACCCCATCCCGTTTTTTCCCCAGGAAAGCGTGCAGGCTTTGGTGTCAGACTTTTGGCAGTAGAATTCTGGCTCTGTCTTTTAATAGTTGTGTGACCTTGGAAGGTTGTTTTAACTCCTCTGTCTCATTCCTTATCTGTAAAAAGTGAGCATCATAAGTAATATTGATACCTTTCCTTATGGGGCTGATGTCAGGATTAAATGAGATGACACAAAAGCCTTTATAACAATAGTAAGATCATAACCAGTGTTCAGTGAGTAGTGTCATACATAACATGCTCTTTAGGGTAATTTGAATGAATTTCTTGCAATTAAAAGAGCCTAAGGAAATAATTTGCTCGGAGATTCACTTAGAGAAGTGCAGTCTAGTGTGTGGGTTGAGTAACCAGGGTTATTTTAGGTAGTGTACAGGGCACTGAAAAATAGTCTTATTCACCTTGTGAGTAATGAGGACTTGCTGTATTTACTGGCATACCTTCTTTTATTGTATTTTGCTTCATTATACTTCACAGATACTTTGTTTTTTACAGTTTGAAGGTTTGTGGCAACCCTCAATTGAGCAAGACTGTTGGTGCCTTTTTTCCAACAGCATTTGCTCA
This sequence comes from Oreotragus oreotragus, assembly GCA_006410675.1. NCBI lineage: Eukaryota > Metazoa > Chordata > Mammalia > Artiodactyla > Bovidae > Oreotragus > Oreotragus oreotragus. The sequence continues at coordinate 5,779 of SJYX01008258.1, read as the reverse complement.
CTTCTTGTCTCTGGGTCACATTTTGGTAATAATTCTCAAAATATTTCAAGCTTTTTCATTATTATATTTGTTATGGTGATCTGTGATCAGTGAACTTCGATGTTACATTGTAATTGTTTTGGGATACCCAGAACCTTCCCCATATACCATAGCGAGCTTAATGTGTGCATTCTGGCTACTCCACCAACTGGCCATTGATGTCCCCACCCCCATTGATCTCTGTCCATCTGTTGAGGCCTCCCTATTCCAAACAAATGGGGTATTAAAATTAGGCCAAGTAGTAATCCTACAGTGGCCTCTTAAGTGTTCAAGGGAAAGGAAGAGTGGCATGTCTTTCACTTTAAATCAAAAGCTAGAAATGATTAAGTTTAGGGTGAAAGGCATGTTGAAAGCCAAGATAAAAAAGTGGAACCAGCCTTATTGTTCATAATGGAGAAAGTTTTAGTGATCTGAATAGAAGATCAAACCAGTTACAATATTCTGTTAGGGGAAGGCCCCAACTTTCTTCAGTTGTATGAACACTGGGAGGGGTGAAGAAGCTGCAGAAGAAAAGTTTGAAGCTATCAGAAGTTGGTTCACAAGGTTTAACAAAAGAAGCCGTCTCTGTAACATTAAAGTGCAAGGTGAAGCAGGAAGTACTGATGAAGAAGCTGCGGCAACCTAGCCAAAAGTTTTAGCTAAGATAATTAATGAAGGTGGCCACACTAAACAACAGGTTGTCAATGTAGACAAAACAGCCTTCTGTTGGAAAAAGATGCCTTCCAGGACTTTGATAGGTAGAGAGGAGAAGCCAAAGCCTGGCTTCAGAGGACGGGTTGGCTCTCTTGTTAGGGGCTGATGTATCTGGTATCTTCAAGCTGAAGCCAGTGCTCATTTACCTTTCCCCAAATCCTGTGGCCCTTAAGAATTATGCTACATTGTCTTTCCCTGTGCTCTACAAATGGCATAATAAAATCTCGATGGTAGCACATTTATTTACATGTTTGTTGTTTTGTTTTTTTTTTTTTTCCCCCAAGACAACTTTTATTGAAGCATAGTTGATTTACAGTGTTGGGTTTCAGGTGTACAGCAAAGTGATTCAGTTATTTTTTTCAGATTCTTTTCCATTATAGGTTATTGCAAGATATCAAGTATACGTCCCTGTGCCATACAACAGGTCCTTGCTGTTTATCTAATTTATATACAGTAGTATGTATCTGTTAATCCCAAACTCCTAATTTATCCCTCCACTTCCTGTTCCCCTTTGGTAACCGTAAGTTTGTTTTCTGTGTCTATGAGTCTGTTCTGTTTTATAAAAAATTTCATTTGTATCACTTTTTTAGACTATCCATATAAATAATGTGATATTTGCCTTTGACCTACTTCACTTAGTATAATAATCTCTAGGTCCACCCATGTTGCTGGAAATGGCATTAAAAAAGAAGGAAATAATGCCATTTCCAGCAACATGGGTGGACCTAGAGATTATTATACTAAGTGAAGTAGGTCAAAGGCAAATATCACATTATTTATATGGATAGTCTAAAAAAGTGATACAAATGAAATTTTTTATAAAACAGAACAGACTCATAGACACAGAAAACAAACTTACGGTTACCAAAGGGGAACAGGAAGTGGAGGGATAAATTAGGAGTTTGGGATTAACAGATACATACTACTGTATATAAATTAGATAAACAGCAAGGACCTGTTGTATGGCACAGGGACGTATACTTGATATCTTGCAATAACCTATAATGGAAAAGAATCTGAAAAAAATAACTGAATCACTTTGCTGTACACCTGAAACCCAACACTGTAAATCAACTATGCTTCAATAAAAGTTGTCTTGGGGGAAAAAAAAAAAAAACAAAACAACAAACATGTAAATAAATGTGCTACCATCGAGATTTTATTATGCCATTTGTAGAGCACAGGGAAAGACAATGTAGCATAATTCTTAAGGGCCACAGGATTTGGGGAAAGGTAAATGAGCACTGGCTTCAGCTTGAAGATACCAGATACATCAGCCCCTAACAAGAGAGCCAACCCGTCCTCTGAAGCCAGGCTTTGGCTTCTCCTCTCTACCTATCAAAGTCCTGGAAGGCATCTTTTTCCAACAGAAGGCTGTTTTGTCTACATTGACAACCTGTTGTTTAGTGTGGCCACCTTCATTAATTATCTTAGCTAAAACTTTTGGCTAGGTTGCCGCAGCTTCTTCATCAGTACTTCCTGCTTCACCTTGCACTTTAATGTTACAGAGACGGCTTCTTTTGTTAAACCTTGTGAACCAACTTCTGATAGCTTCAAACTTTTCTTCTGCAGCTTCTTCACCCCTCCCAGTGTTCATACAACTGAAGAAAGTTGGGGCCTTCCCCTAACAGAATATTGTAACTGGTTTGATCTTCTATTCAGATCACTAAAACTTTCTCCATTATGAACAATAAGGCTGGTTCCACTTTTTTATCTTGGCTTTCAACATGCCTTTCACCCTAAACTTAATCATTTCTAGCTTTTGATTTAAAGTGAAAGACATGCCACTCTTCCTTTCCCTTGAACACTTAAGAGGCCACTGTAGGATTATTACTTGGCCTAATTTTAATACCCCATTTGTTTGGAATAGGGAGGCCTCAACAGATGGACAGAGATCAATGGGGGTGGGGACATCAATGGCCAGTTGGTGGAGTAGCCAGAATGCACACATTAAGCTCGCTATGGTATATGGGGAAGGTTCTGGGTATCCCAAAACAATTACAATGTAACATCGAAGTTCACTGATCACAGATCACCATAACAAATATAATAATGAAAAAGCTTGAAATATTTTGAGAATTATTACCAAAATGTGACCCAGAGACAAGAAGTGAGCAAATGCTGTTGGAAAAAAGGCACCAACAGTCTTGCTCAATTGAGGGTTGCCACAAACCTTCAAACTGTAAAAAACAAAGTATCTGTGAAGTATAATGAAGCAAAATACAATAAAAGAAGGTATGCCAGTAAATACAGCAAGTCCTCATTACTCACAAGGTGAATAAGACTATTTTTCAGTGCCCTGTACACTACCTAAAATAACCCTGGTTACTCAACCCACACACTAGACTGCACTTCTCTAAGTGAATCTCCGAGCAAATTATTTCCTTAGGCTCTTTTAATTGCAAGAAATTCATTCAAATTACCCTAAAGAGCATGTTATGTATGACACTACTCACTGAACACTGGTTATGATCTTACTATTGTTATAAAGGCTTTTGTGTCATCTCATTTAATCCTGACATCAGCCCCATAAGGAAAGGTATCAATATTACTTATGATGCTCACTTTTTACAGATAAGGAATGAGACAGAGGAGTTAAAACAACCTTCCAAGGTCACACAACTATTAAAAGACAGAGCCAGAATTCTACTGCCAAAAGTCTGACACCAAAGCCTGCACGCTTTCCTGGGGAAAAAACGGGATGGGGTCTCCAGAAGGGCAGGAGCCACAGAAGCCCTGGAGTAACAGGGGAGGAGGGTCTACAGAGCCAGAGAGCAGAATCTCCAGTCTCAGGCTCTGTGCCCATCTCTCTCTCACCACATGGCTTCCTGCTTGCAATTTTGTGCTTCTCTCATCACAGATGCCTCACTCTCTTCTGGTTACCAACTGGCTTCCTCAACTCCTCTACCGTTTCTGTAACTCACAGCTTCTGCTTATACTTAACTTTTCAGTCTCTTCCACACTAGCGTAATCCTCCCAGCTCAGGCTCCCATGGCTCAATGGCAAGTTAACTCCATGTTCCCTACACATGGCTGTAATTTTCCCCTCCAGACAAGGCTAGGTTGTTAGCTGGTTTACAGATTANTCCTCAACTCCTCTACCGTTTCTGTAACTCACAGCTTCTGCTTATACTTAACTTTTCAGTCTCTTCCACACTAGCGTAATCCTCCCAGCTCAGGCTCCCATGGCTCAATGGCAAGTTAACTCCATGTTCCCTACACATGGCTGTAATTTTCCCCTCCAGACAAGGCTAGGTTGTTAGCTGGTTTACAGATTAGCAGCCCTTAGGTCAAATGCCCACTCCTGGATCAATCAGGTGGAATATAGCTTTTACGTGGTTAAAAACATAGCTATTGAGGTCTACTCCTCTGCAATGTAGTGTGGAACTGCAGGCACACCAGAATTATCAAACACATGTCTGGGACACTGAGTCAGCTAAGTCACCCTTCATCTGGAGCTCAAAAGTCTTGTCAGTATTTTTAATCTATTTAGTTATAGTAATTAAGCAGTCATAAATACAACTTTTGGTTGTTATTAAGGAGATCATATAATTTACAGTGTCACACAAGTAAGACATGGGACATAGGCCCAGCTGTTGTTAAGTCAAGGGTGGCCACACGACAGCAACAGTATTACGACTGAGACAAGGAAAGCCCATCATCGTCTATCATTTTCAATACTGCTCAGACAGAAGTAGTAAACGTCGATAACCCTCTCCCTTCATAGCTGTGCCCGCTGCACCACACTGAACTGAAACAGAAGAGGGGTCTAGACGTGCTGACACCATTGCTACAGCCAATTCACTGCTGCTCACACACGGCAGCACAGAGGCCTCAACAGTATTGCTGGCTCCCCCAAGCTCAAACCTTCAGAATTATAACTCAAAATACCCTTCTTCAGATGAATTTGACCCTACACCCCTTGGCTTTTTCAATGGCAGGGGAAAGACTTTGAAATGAAAACCTTCTGCTACATAATTAGCTAAGACCAAGTAATAGGGACAGAAAGGAAAAGGCAAACAAACTTATCAATGCTACTTTCCTATCAATGTTGTTTTAAATCTTCTTGTTACGAGGATTACCTAATACTTATATAACTTAACTAGAAACCCCCTCCCTTTGGGGGAAAAAAAAAAGAACACTGGTTCTGAACAGTTTGGATTTTCCCTCCACTCTTCATTTACAATTGATCAATTTACAACCTTGAAAAGAAAGGAAATAGAGAAGCCAAAAGTCAGTAACAGTATATGTTACTTCTTAAATTTTAAACTGCTTTACTTCTAAGGACTGAATAATTTGGTCTCATTTTATCAAATTATTTCCAAAACCTCCAAAAACCCTTCAGGCCAAAGCATGCCAAAACTGATTCCTGTTGCTATAACTTCAGTAATGCTGTTCCCCAAAGCTTATGTTCTTACCACCTTAATGAAATACATTTCTGAAGGACCACTCCTGCACTCACTGAGCACGTAACTCCCCGCTCTTCTTCTGCACACTGCTCTTCAATCTGACACATAACTACATACAGTCTCATGTTATTTACTGTGGTTTCATATAGAAGATGTCATCTCTCTCTCTTTTCTTCACCAAGAAGATGTAAACAACCAGTGCAAGATCTAGAACTTACTCCTCCAGTATAACATTCACAAGTACTGGGCTCACAGAAATCTTTCAAAAACACTGTTGACAAAAAGAAGCAAGTCCAAAGCGTAGTTTCTTACCCAAGGGTATCTTCAAAACCTTTCCCTTTTAATAGACTTACCCCTGTACCCTCAGCCCTAAGAGATGGAATCTGAACCACACAAACCTATTAAAAAATATATCCACAAATCTAAACCTGAAAGAAAAGCAGCAGAGGTTATCCTAGTGACAACAGACAGAATAAAAGCTGTATCAGTCAAAGCTAAAACACATGCGAATCCCCTACCTACAAAACCCTAAAAGCTAGGAAGATCTCAGCACATTCAGAGAAGAGCAGCCTAAAGCAACAACAGAAAACACATAGATCTGTCATGGAGGCTACTTCCGGGAGGCCAGAGAAGTTCTAG
>SJYX01008256.1:0-12489 GCA_006410675.1 Oreotragus oreotragus | reverse complement strand
CTCCACTAGCTTTGTTCATAGTGATGTTTCCTAAGGCTCACTTGACTTCACATTCCAGGATGTCTGGCTCTAGGTGAGTAATCACATCATTGTGATTATCTGGGTCGAGAAGATGTTTTTTTTGGTGTAGTTTTTCTGTATATTCTTAGCACCTCTTCTTAATATCTTATGCTTTTGTCAAGTCCGTACCATTTCTGTCCTTTATTGTGCCCATCTTTGCATGAATGTTCCCTTTGTATCTCTAATTTTCTTGAAGATTTCTCTAGTCTTTCCCATTCTATGCATTGTTGGGCTGTCTCATTCAAGACTAATTTGAAAAATATTGACTGGTTCCCTGGTGCTCCAGATACTCTAGGTGCTGTGGTGGGTCGTGTGACGTGGTTGAGTGCAATGGTCAGGAGCATGGGCACTGGGGTGAAAATATCAAGCTTCAGGTCCTCTGTCATGTGATTGAGGTCTGTGATCTTGAACAATTTGCTTTACTTCTCTGAGCTTCATGCAGAAAATGAAAATAACATCTCAGCCTCTTTGGGTGTTCTCTTCTGTCTCAGGATAATGGGAGCCTACCTTTCTCCAGGGTTTTCCCTGGTGCTTCAGTCTATAAAGAATCTCCCTGCAGTGCAAAACACCCAGGTTCAATCCCTGGGTCAGGAAGATAGCCTAGATAAGGAAAAGGCAACCCACTCCAGTATTCTTGCCTGGGAAATTCCATCAACAGAGAAGCCTGGCAGGGTTGCATCAGGTTGCAAGAGTTGGATACCACTTAGTGACTAACCCACCACCATGTCTTCCTGGTCACACCTCTGGAACCCTCACCAGAGGCTCTTTTCTTGAGCACAGCCCCTTGATCCCATCACCTGCAGGCAAGAGGGTGTCCCCACCATCTTTGAGAATGTTCTCCCATTTCTGTCCCTAAGTACCTCTAGGCTTGAATTCCTTGCTGGATGACAAGAGTGCCCATCACCTTGCTCGTGGGACTCATCCATACCACTCTGCTTACTCCTCAGTGCTGCTGCTCCTGACTCATTGTTGCTCTCCTGTCACCACACACATTCAAGGTGGTGATTTCCAGTAGCTATGTAAGTGATCCTTTAATGCTCTGGATTTAGTGTGCAGATAAATCTTGTTTCCTGTCTGGCCTCATCTACTTATTCTGTAACCACACTCTAACCTGCACTGACTATTACAGTATCCATTAACCACACATCATGACTATTAGAATTTTAAAAATTAGGACTGTAGTCTCTCAGTTGCACAGGTCACATTTCAAGTGCTTTAAAGGCATGTGTGGCTCTTGGTCTTCATATTTGACAGCTCAGTATATCTCCATCAGTAGTGTCTATGTGTCAATCCCAATCTCCCAATTCTTTGCACCATTTCCTTTCCTCATTGGTATCCAGGTATTTGTTCTCTACATCTGTGATTCAATATATGTTTAATAGATAACTGATGAGAACATAAGGAGGAGAGGGGGTGATAGAGGATAAGACTGTTGATGGCATCACTGACTCAACAGACTTGAGTCTGAACAAACTCTGGGAGATGGTGAAGGACAGGGTAGCCTGGCATGCTGCAGCCCATGGGGTCACAGTCAGATATGACCTAATGACTGAACAACAACAATGAGAACATACTGTATAGCACAAGGTGCTCTACTTAATGCACTGTGGTGATCTGAATGGGAAGAAAGTCCAAAGGGAGGGGATATATGTATATGTATGGCTGATTCATTTCTCTGTATAGTAGAAACTAGCACAACACTGTAAAACAACCATATGCCAATAAAAAGTGATTAAAAAAATCTCCATAATTCCAGAAAGTTTTATTGGATAGCCCTGCCTTCTAGACACCTTCAGTATCTATAACAAAAATTCCTCCATTGTCTCAGTTTCATGATTTCCACTTTCTGACCCTTACTTTTTGCATTTCCAGCTCACTGCCTCTATTTAGTTGACTCAGTCTTGGACACCTCCTGGACATGATTTATCAGCCTCAGCCTTTGTTCATCCTCTTCATTCTTTTCATGCTCTTACTAGTCTGTTAAAGCTGCTTGAATGCTGTGATCAAATTTCATGATCCCTGTCTTGCTTCCCCCTTTGGCTCCCTGGTGCCTCACTCACTTCTTTATATTCTCCTAGCTAAAATACTGTCTTTGTTAAATCAAGCTACCAGCCCTGTTCTATACCAGAGAAGCTGTAAGTGGCTGAATAATATTCCATCATGCTGCCTGGCCTAACTCTGCACCATGACCTCTAATTTCAAGAGATAAATAGTACTGTTCTTGAGACTGGATAACGTATACTGATTGATAGACAGCTCACCTGCTTCGCTATTTTTTAAACTGTGGTAAGCACATTCAATATGATTTCACTTCAATATTTCACTTCTCTGTTTTCAAATTCCCATTTAGTTCTTTTGAAGGCCTTCTATTTCTCTGTGGAGATTTCTCATCTGTTCATACTTTGTCTATATTTTCCCTCAGATCCTTGGTTTATTTGTAATCTTTTAAAACTCTCTTAAAGTTCTTATCTACTAACTGTGACATCTGAATCACCTCAGAGTCTGTTTTAATTGTATAATTTTTTTTCTCCCTTGAGTATACATTAAGTTTGCTGGATTCATTTTTTTTTTTTTTCATGCTAAGTCGTTGTAACTATGTTGCTGCTGCTGCTGCTGCTAAGTCACTTTAGTTGTGTCTGACTCTGTGTGACCCCATAGACGGCAGCCCACCAGGCTCCCCCGTCCTTGGGATTCTCCAGGCAAGAATACTGGAGTGGGTTGCCATTTCTTCCTCCAATGCATGAAAGTGAAAAGTGAAAGGGAAGACGCTCAGTTGTGTCCAACCCTTAGCATGGACTGTAGCCCACCAGGCTCCTCCATCTATGGGATTTTCCAGGCAAGAGTACTGGAGTTGGGTGCCATTGCCTTCTCTGTGTAACTATGTTAGATACTGTGAATGATATATTGAATCTAGATTATCTTTTCTTCATTTCTATGCTGTTGATTTTTGTTGTGGATGGCAGTGGAATTCTACAAACATTTCTGAACCTGACATACTTAGCTTTGTTTTTGTTGATTAAGCTCTCTGTTGTCTTTATCCTATTTTACCTTTCCAATTTCAATAAGACTGGTTTGTTTGTTTTTAGCTTCACTTTCAATAAAAGAAACCAGGGCAGTGTAACTCAGCAAATGTGTTTCCTTTTTCTCAAGAATCATCAAACTTTAAAGATCTTTAGCCAATGCTTGATATATTGTAGGCTTTTATGGTTCATGGTATATTTTCTTTTCTTTTGTTTTTTTGTGGTTTGGATAATTAGGTAGTTACTTTATTTTTTTAAAACTTTTTTAAAAATGTTACTTTACTTTAAAATACTGTATTAGTTTTGCCATACATTGACATGAATCTGCCATGGGTGTATACAAGCTCCCAGTCCTGAACCCCCCTCCCACCTCCCACCCCATATCATCTCTCTGGATCATTCCCATGTTATAATTGTTTGGAACAGTGGGCCAAGCCCAGTATTGTAATTTTGTCATGGATGAAAGTGGAATTCTGTCCCCGTTGCTTTTCATTTTGAAAGGATCCATTTTGCAAATATATATATGTACTTACAGACACAAACATAAAATGTAGTGTACAGCTTACTGTTTAATAGAAAAGAAACCACTGATGAAACTTCTACATAAATCAGCAAATATAACATTTTCATTACTGCAGAAATGTGTCCCCAAACTTGATATTCACAATCTGAACCCCATTCTTCTTCCCTGAGTGTAATCACTCCTTTTATTTTCTTTATATTTTTACTGTCTTAGTGGATATTGCTAGAGACTGAGATTTAGTTTTGCATGTTTGTGCACTCTATAAATGTAATAATACTGACAGTAAATGTGCTTTTATGACTAGCTTTTCTTTCCTTGACATTATGCTTAGGGAGATTTACCCAAGTCTCTGGATGGAAGAATAATTCATTAATATTTATTCATTTCATTCTTTAACTCACTCAGATCAGTTTTTTTCTATACCATTTCACCTAAACTGTTCTTTTTAAGGTTGCCCATGACCTCCATCAAGGTTAGACAATTTCTTGTCTCAATTTGTAGACCCTCTACACTTCCTCCCTCCTCCATCTTCCCTTTGTCTCCAGCTTATTCATCCTGCTTACAGATGGGCCCTTAAGCAACTAAGAGTGCATGTGTGCAGACAATTAAGTTTTGTGGGAACCATGGAATAGATTTGTATGTGTACACACAAGGCAGTGAATGTATCTACTATGTGCTGTGCTGTGCTCAGTCACTCAGTGTTGTCCAGCTCTTTGTGACTCCATGGACTGTAGCCTGCTAGACTCCTCCATCCACGGGATTTTCCATTTCCTTTTACAGGGGATCTTCTCAATGTAAGGATCAAACCAGTGTCTCCAGGGTTTCCTGCATTGGCATTTGGATTCTTTACCCCTGAGCCATCTGGGAAGCCATGTGTCATCTATAGATATTCTGAGACATGTAGGAATCTTCCATTCAAACACTGGAGAACCATATAAAAATAATTATTGCTGTCTGTAAAATAGATTCTGAAAAGAATGGAAAAATAATCTGTCTCACCTTTACAAAAGTTAATCAGAACAGTCCAGGTTTGATGCAGGATACAGGATGCTTGGGGCTGGTGCACTGGGATGACCCTGAGGGATGGTATGGGGAGGGTGGTGTGAGGGGTGTTCAGGATTGGGAACACGTGTACACTCGTGGTGGATTCATGTTGATGTATGGAAAAACCAATAAAATATTGTAGTTAAAAAAAAAAAGCTGAAAGTGAAAGTTTAAAAAAGTTAATCAGAAAGGCTATCTCTGGCCAAATCACCTTAGCAAAATTTCAGTTTAGACATGAAATGATGAAAGACTTCAGGGATGTGGGTATTTTTCAACATGTTCACAATTCTGGAACCTCTTATATATTTTATTGTAGTAGAAATTGATCATCTGGGAAAGGCATTAAGTGACAAAATTCTTTTCTTTTATTGCTAGGAAAGATCTACTTCTTTAATTTCCTTGAATGTTAAACTATCTTTGAAATCTTAAATGCTGAAGCATAGTTTTTAAATTATCCAAAAGGGTCTTATTCTTATTCTCTTTTTAGTCATTAGTCTGGGAATTGCCACTGTTCTGGGATCTCTCTGACATTTTTGTATTATAGACAAACCCAAGAGCCAATTTACTTGCTAGTGGTGGGTAAAGACACCAGGAAGTCAGATGGTTTTACATTAAGCTTGGGGTTGGGTGCTCAGAATTACCACTTAGATGCAAGAACTACCTTCTAAGTCATATAGCTACTCTACTCTCTGAATATCAGGCAACATGATCACTTTTTCTTAAATTACCTAGATAAATTTTCTTTTCTAATAGGTACCCTGACTACATTACTTATCCTGTTAACTGTTCAAAACTCTTTGTTGAATGAATTGAGAAGAAATGTTTTCTATTTGCAGCAGTTTTGCCATATGTAATTATGTACTCCTGAAAATAAATCAATTTAAAAATATCTTTAGGATTTCCTCTCTCCTCTAATGCTATTAATTAAGATCAATATGTTTTCAAAGTGTGACAAACCCTGTAAATGTGAGACGACAGTGACTCCATATTGCTGGGGTACATGAAATGGTCCTGGAATGTCTACAGTTGTATGAAATGCACTGTGAACTCCTATGTTCCCACCTCATGTCGGAGTTCAGTGCCCCTGGAAAATATAATGGTCTAGTTCTATTCGTATGTCAGGGCATGCTTTGCAATCACTAGAGAGCCAAAACAGCAGGAGATATGCTGTGTTTCCATTTAACATTTTGCGTGTCCATTTTAATCAGCTCCAGTTGATTTAAAAGAATGACAACCCAGCATCCATCACGGGGCGTGGCGGTGGATGGGGGAAGTCGTAGGATTGTTGATACATGCAGACACTGCATAGGAAGGTAGGCTTGGAACAACCTGTCAAAGAAACACTGGTGAAAAGACAATTTTTTCCTTGGGAATAAGCTGATAGTCGAAGGACAGAAAAAGCATGTCATGCAGCTGTAAAGGGTGATCAAAGCCTGAATGAAGGTGAGTAGGTAGAAACTTAAAAAGCCTTCTACCTTCAAAACTCCCTGATGTCAGCTTTGTGTAGTAGTGATTCTGAATGTGTGTACATGTGTGTGTGCATGCACCAGTAGTTATATCTCTGTGGACTTTAAAAATTTTGCCCAGAAATACAACCACCATGCATAAGAATAGCTGAGAAGATAAACTAATCCATTGCCTGGTTTGCCATAGCTTTATAATAGGATATTTTCTTCCAAGGAGTTTCATAGGGATGAGGATCAAAAAATTTCCAAAGTTAAGTATAAGAGTGACAGATGATTATCTTCCTGAAATCTTATGACTTCATCAATGACTTCATCTTCAGGAAGATGATTATCTTCCTGAAATCTTATGACTTCATCAATGACTTCATCTTCAGGAAGATGATTATCTTCCTGAAATCTTATGACTTCAACAGTGACTTCATCTTCAGGAAGATGATTATCTTCCTGAAATCTTATGACTTCAACAGTGGCAAATCCCAAGTTCATTGCCAGTGGTTATGCTCCCATTCTTGCATCTGGTGTGATTTTTAATCACTGGATTTTAACCAGTGTGAAGTGTTGCATCATAATCTCAACATATTCTTCAAAGTGAGATGGATTATTTGGAATGTGCCTCCTTTATGATCTGATCTTCTTCCCCTTTATTATGCCTGAACTGTGGATGTGATGTCCAGAGCTCCAACAGCAATCACGAAGACATGCTTCATTGTAAGAATGAAAGCCATGTGAAGAGAACTGAGGAGATGGGTGGGGGAGCCCGGGTCTGGGTGAATGTGTTGGTCCTGGGCCTGCTCAGAGCAGTCAATCCTATGTACCATTTTTTAAGGGTGCAGTAACACAGGCCACTAATTTGGGGGGAGCGGTTCCTCTTTTTAACAGTCAAATCTAATCCAAAATGATATATGTTGCATAGGAAAAAACTTCATAATAAATGCAGGGAAGCCTTTGGTCAGTAGTCTTCAGAGCTTTTCAAATTATGCTTAAAATATTTATTCTTACAAGGTTGCCTGATTGCTGAGACATTTTTGCTTTAGGCTACCTATGTATTTGTGTATGTGTACAAAGCGGGTAGGGAGTAGATATGAGTTATTTTTACTCTGTGGTCGACGTGCTATGGCAAACGTCAAACTATTTGTTATGTAAATACTTCATCATAAATTGAAAACCTGTACTATTTTTTCTAAGTTCAATTAAGAAACTACAGTGGAATGTGTAGGGTTTAGATACAGGCTTGTTCTTAATTAGCTATGTTCACAAATCATTCCTCTGAGTTGAAATAGATGCTGAGCCCTAAAATCAAACTGAATTGCAGATTTTTCTCCTACCATTAATTATTCATTCTGCTTCTGACTGGGTTGGGTATATGTGCTTCCTTAGGTTAGTATAACTTATCTATAACCGCTGTTGTCGTGCGTGCTGCTCCTGCCTGTAATAGATGTAGTAGGTATATGTGTGTATACACTAATGTATGCACATACATACATACATGGTGGTGCCTCAAACATGACGAGCTAGTATTTATGTGTGTGTGTGTAACTCCCCCATATACAGCTGCATATTTACCTGTCCTGACATTTTTCTCTTATCAATACTCACTTTTATCTTAATGGTGCTGAGGTTGCCTCTCATGGTAAGCTTCCCTTCCTGGTGTCAGCTGATAACTGAGGAGAGAGAAAGCAGGATTCTCAATTTCCCAGGGCTTCCTACTCTTTTCTCTATCCTGTTCACTTACCATGATCCACAAACTCTATGTTTTATGTATTTCTCTCTTTTACCACCTGCTTTTCTCACTAGATTATAAATCCTGTGAAGGTGACAAGCTTTTTTCTCTTTTGTTCATGGTTGTATTTCCAGCATCTAGGGTAATACCTGCTGCCTTCTAAGAATTAAGTAATATTTGTTGAATAAATGGATTAGCTCTAGTTACTGGTATATAGTTACTAGTGGAAAAGTCTTTTTAATGAAATAGAATTTTAGAATTGAGGTCTGGGAGATTTTCAAATTGTCCACCTGGTCAGTGTCATCAGATAATAACCTTTTACAGAAGGCCTTGTTCTCAGGGTAGATTCTTTTGGACGTCCTTTCCTTTTTATATTTTCCACTTCATTCGGGAGGAGACTGTTACATGTTTAAAAATGTAAATTTCCAAATTATTTGGGGAATAATAAAGTATAAATGATGACCACCTGATGCGAAGAACTGACTCATTGGAAAAGACCCTGATGCTGGGAAACATTGAGGGCAGGAGGAGAAGGGGATGACAGAGGATGAGATGGATGGATGGCATCATCAATTCAATGGACATGACTTTGAGTAAACTCCAGGAGTTCGTGATGGACAGGGAGGCCTGGCGTGCTGCGGTGCACGGGGTCGCAAAGAGTCAGACGTGACTGAGTGACTGAACTGAATTGAAAGGATGTATGAAAGAAACTACCAATCAGAAAGAGGCCACTTCTGAAATGATATTATCTATGACTGTTTGAGGTGGAGACACCTTGACAAGACATAATGGCAGTTTTACTGATAGGAAGGTGAGTTGCCCAGGGTAAACCCAGAGCCCAGCTTCCCTGGGAAGCCAGCCAGCATCGCTGGAGCCAAAGACGTGACTGTGTTCTTAAACTCAAGAATGCTATGACCTTGAGCAAATTATGTAACACAACTTAGCCTCAACAGTGGTGATCAGACACATTATGGGGTAGACGTGAATAAAACATGGAAATGTTTAATGGTGTTTGCTGTTATTCATGCTTCATGCTATTTTCATTACATGTTTCTGAGTGTTAGTTGCTAAGTATTTTCTTGGGTGAAATAAGGTGACTTTATTGGGAGAATCTGACTGACTTTCTGGCCCACTATGCATTGCTGTCTGAAAGAGAATAAATCCTTCTAAAGAATTACTTGTTAGCTTTTCTATGCTTTGATTGTAGTGAATTTTATTTTATTTTATTATTATTATTTTTTTAATTTTATTTTATTTTACTTTACAGTACTCTACTGGTTTTGGCATACATNGACTGACTTTCTGGCCCACTATGCATTGCTGTCTGAAAGAGAATAAATCCTTCTAAAGAATTACTTGTTAGCTTTTCTATGCTTTGATTGTAGTGAATTTTATTTTATTTTATTATTATTATTTTTTTAATTTTATTTTATTTTACTTTACAGTACTCTACTGGTTTTGGCATACATTGACATGAATCCGCCACGGGTGTACACGAACTCCCAAACATGAACCCCCCTCCCTCCTCCCAAAATACACCAAATGAACTACCATTCTTAATAATTAGTACTGATTTTTCCTTTAGAATCTGTTAGTACTGAACTGTCCTACTCACATGTGGGATCTTTTCACTAGTCTGAAATGACAGGGTTCTGCCTGGGACGTATTTGCATCCTGATAGAGGACACAACTACTGAAGCTCCAGGACTTGAGGACAAAGGCCACATTTCATGTCTTTTCCTGTAGAAATTTACCTTCTGGCTTCTTACACTTTATAAAATCCACAAAATATCTTGAGGTTAAGAACTTACTTTGTTTCGACAGGTGATGACAAGGGCAAGAGGGAGGAAAAGGAGTACAAATTGCTTGGGTGCTGAAGTGTGGTAAAATGTAGCAGAGTGACAGTGACATCCAGGCTGGCACCAAGAACTGACCTTTTCCTAAGCCTTTTCGGGGCATCTAAACACTAGGAAATTCTTGCAGGAGCCTTCAGCATCATCTGTTTGGGAGTTCACAGAATAACTTTAAGTGGTTCATCATATATGAATTCTTGGGTACTGTTCTGTAGGGTAGCATCCTAGAACCTAGATGGGTCAGGAAGCTGTGCTGTCTCAGCAGTTCTGTTGGTCACACACTTAGATTAATCTTTAAAGATATGTTCTGATGATACTCAGTTTTTTAAAATTAATTAATTAGAGGCTAATTACTTTAAATACTGTGATGGTTTTTGCCATACATTGACATGAGTCAACCAAATTACTCAAGGATAAATACAACATACAATGTGTGTGTGTGTGTGATAAATACAACATACCATGTGTGTATGTGTGTTTCTTTTCAGCTCAATGCTACTAACACAAATGGGCATTTCCTTGCTATATTTAAAGTGCCTTTTTGTGAACAGTATTAAGTGTATTTTGTCACTTTATGTAGCTATTATCAACTTTAAAATTTATTTTCATTTATCAAGAACTCAGAATATTTGTGAATTTCTGTACATATCTTATCTACTATTCAAGCACAGGTATATTTCCTGTGGACAAAATGCTATTATCCATTGTAAGTTAGACTTTCAGAGCCTCTGGCATCTCCTGAATACAGACCTAGATAGACAATGGTTCCCCCAGAAATTACCACATAGTGGAGGCTGCAGGAGTAATTCTACTTATCACTTTTTCCTTAAATCCCTTGTTCTATTTCCATCATAGTAGTTTGTGTTTTCCGTTCCTCCTAAATGTACAGAAAATTCTTAAAATATGTGCAACTCACTCTCCATCCATCACCTCAGTCTTTGGTGAAAGACATTCATGACTGACCTCTAATGTAACAGCAAAAAACAGAGTGATTTTGTGATTTATCAACTTTTTGAAAATCACAAATCTTTTCCTGCTCCAACTGTTCATATTCTTTTGCCAAGGCTCTAGTAGTTCAGACCTTTCATTTTTAGGTTAAGTAAACTTAGATGTACCTAATTAAGAACAAATACTTGTGATCTGAAGCTGAAGCTCCAATACTTTGACTACCTGATGGGAGGAGCCCACTCATTGGAAAAGACTGATGCTGGGAAAGATAGAAGGCAGGAGAAGAAGGGGGCAACAGGGGATGAGATGGTTGGATGGCATCACCTACTCAATGGACATGAGTTGGAACAAACTCTGGAAGACGGTAAAGGACAGGGAATCCTGGTGTGCTGCAGTCACAAAGAGCTGGAAATGACTTAGCAATTGAACAACAACTTTTAAAATAGTCAGCCGAGACAGAGTTTAAAAAATCATCTTAATTTCATGAATAATTCTGATTCTGTGAAACATGCATTTTGATACCATGTCTCTGACGTGAAAAATAAACTTATAATTATATCAAAGCCATGACACTTGTTAATCTAAGGGATTCTTGAAAATTGATGTGGACTATCTACGGTGACTGTACCTTTGGGTCATTTCATGGATATTAATGAAAGTGTAGGGTTAACTGCCCTTAACATTTTTATTCATTAAGATTATTTGTTCCAGAGAAGTGGTGTGAGGCGGAACCCTTACTGCCTAGTTAACACATTCTTCTAAACTGTTGATGTTTTCAGAATGAAATGGTGTGGTTTGGAACTATAGGACTCTTTTTTTTTTTTTTTTTTGTAATCGAACACTGAGAGTAGTCATTTCTAAAGAAGTCTTGTCTTCCTGGTGTGATGGGAGAAGGAATCTGTGGAGAGGGAGATGTGGTTGAGATTTGCCCTGAAACATTCTCTTTCATGTACTGTTTCTACAGAAATGGCAGGACTGCTCTGCATTGTGTACTGGGCCACTTAGCTGCTTTCTTCTGCAAGGACTTCCATGTTCACTTTTAAAGGTTTAATTTAAACACTTGCAATTCCCATTAGAATATTTATCATTCTTTTATTATTGTGGGAATGAAAATATTACCCATGTGAATTCCTTGACATTCAGCTCCTCTTGGAAACATGCAGACAGTTTACTAAGTTTGGAACTTGAGCTGTGTTATTCTGAGTTTTTAAAGGTGTTATTTTGTATTTGTCTTTCTGTCTGGCTTACTTCACTTAGTATGGTGATTTCTAGATTCATGCATGTTGCCGCAAATGACATTATTTCATTCTTTTTATGGCTAGGTAGTATTCTGTAGTGTATCTGTGTTTGTATGTTTGGACTTCCCTGGTGGCTCAGAGGTTAAAGCATCTGCCTCCAATGCGGGAGACCTGGGTTCGATCCCTGGGTTGGGAAGATCCCCTGGAGAAGGAAATGGCAACCCACTCCAGTCTTCTTGCCTGGAGAATCCCATGGACGGAGGAGCCTGGTGGGCTACAGTCCAGGGGGTCGCAAAGAGTCAGACACGACTGAGCGACTTCACCTCACCTCATTTTTGCTGTTCAGCCACTCAGTTGTATCTGACTCTGTGACCCTGTGGACTGCAGCATGCCAGGCTTTCCTGTCCTTCACTGTCTCCTGGAGTTTGCTCAAATTATGTTCCCTGAGTTGGTGATGCTATCCAACCGTCTCACCCTCTGTCATCCTCTTCTGCCTTCAATCTTTCCCAGCATCAGGGTCTTTTCCAATGAATAGGCTCTTCATATCAGGTGGCCAAAGTATTGGAGCTTCAGCTTCAGCTTCAGCATCATGGTTTGAGTTCTTTGCAGACCAAGGA
>SJYX01008254.1:35552-50311 GCA_006410675.1 Oreotragus oreotragus | reverse complement strand
TTTTTTTCACTCCTGATGAAAGGAGAAAGATCTACTGGATTTTTGACTAAGTCTTGGATTAGTAAAGACATTAATACTATCATGCCTCAGGATAAGTCACCTCAAGTCTTGAACACATATGTGTCTCTCATAAAAAGTAGAGATGCTGAAAGTGCACTTGGAATTAGACTTTAGGGCTGACCACAGAGTCCTCCCACTGTCTAGCTCAGGAGATGTCATTCGGGGTACTCTTGTTATCTTTTAATGGAGTTCTGACCAAATGGCATTCTTTCTGGCATTCTTCATATTTCTTATAAGTATTGTCTCTTAATCCTCCTTTACCAGAACTGTAGAAATTTATAGAAAAGTCTAATGGGTTGGCATACAGTAAGTTATTCTTATCAACTGTGACTGCTGAAGCTTTTTTTTTTTTTTTTTTTTTGCATGATTTTATGGCCATATCATTGGAAACTTTGAAGGGAAGGTCTCTGACAATTTAATTCACTCCATCATTTTTTCTAGAAGTTTCTTAGCAATTAATTTGTAATCTCTGCTGCCTGTTTTTGCTGCAAAAGCATTCCCTTAATTAACCTATGGGAATAGACATTTATTGAAAAAAAAAAAAGAGTGCCTTGAGAACATTATTTCAGACTCACCACTGCCTAGGAAAATAAGAAGCTTTCTACAAAATTAAGAGAATAGAATTTCAGGGGCTATTATTCCAATGTTAAGCATGATCTGACAAAACAGATTAAGTTGAATTGCCCACATTAGAATATCTCTTCTCTTGCTACTGAGACTGAGGAATGGATTGGTAAATACCTTGATGAAATAGTCACAAAATGTAAATTTTATTGTGGAGAAAAATTGCTTGTCATAGATTGCAAACATGTTGTAATCAATGTTTTACATATTACCTTTAAGACTTAAAAAAAAAAGAAAAAAAATATTTTGATGCCATACTGTTATTGGTCCAAGAAAATGCTAGCCTTTTATAAAATCTTAGATGAAATAAATATATTTTTCACCTTAAAAAAAAATGAGACTGTGGAGAGTCTTTGCAGTATAATAACATATTCCAGTCACCATACCTGGAGGAAGGACTCTTCTAGAAACCTTTGAAATCTGTGGTCTTGTCAATTCAGAGACTCTGTGAAAATGTTCTTAAATTCAAGAAAAAAAATTTTTTTTTTCTCTTGGGTCTGTTTCTAACGGCTGGAATCACATTTTTCCACTTATGAATGACTAAACTGCAAGAGGTGGGGAAGGCAATGGCACCCCACCCCAGTACTCTTGCCTGGAAAATCCAATGGATGGAGTAGCCTGGTGGGCTGCAGTCCATGGGGTCTCTAACAGTCAGACAGACTGAGCGACTTCACTTTCACTTTTCTCTTTCATGCATTGGAGAAGGAAATGGCAACCCACTCCAGTATTCTTGCCTGGAGAGTCCCAGGGATGGGGGAGCCTGGTGGGCTGCCGTCTATGGGGTCACACAGAGTCGGACACGACTGAAGTGACTTAGCAGCAGCAGCAGCAAACTGCAAGAGGATCCAACCAGTCCATTCTGAAGGAGATCAGCCCTGGGATTTCTTTGGAAGGAATGATGCTAAAGCTGAAACTCCAGTAATTTGGCCACCTCATGCGAAGAGCTGACTCATTGGAAAAGACTTTGATGCTGGGAGGGATTGGGGGCAGGAGGAGAAGGGGACGGCTGAGGATGAGATGGCTGGATGGCATCACTGACTCGATGGACGCAAGTCTGAGTGAACTCCGTGAGTTGGTGATGGACAGGGAGGCCTGGCGTGCTGCGATTCATGGGGTCGCAAGGAGTCGGACACGACTGAGTGACTGAATTGAACTGAACTGAACTGAATCAGGTGTTCATTTAAATCCTGTCATAAATTTGTTATGCAGGTCTTCAATAGCAGCTGTAGACTGCTTTTATAACTATTAAAAACAGGTATAAAACTTCAAAGCTTATATTTCATGGGAGTTTTGGAGGAANTTTTTTCTATAAGGGCTTATTCTATCCCCTTGAGCAGGATAACTTAAAATATCACTAACTTTTCTTTTGCTCATATTCATATGAGTATTTTGCCTTTCCATACCGTTCACGGGGTTATCAAGGCAAGAATACTGAAATGGTTTGCCCTTCCCTTCTCCAGTAGACTACGTTTTGTCAGAGCTCTCCACCGTGACCCATTCATCTTGGATGGCCTACACAGCATGGCTCATGGTTGCATTGAGTTAGACAAGACTGTGGTCCATGTGATCAGATTGGTTAGTTTTCTGTGATTGTGGTGTCCATTCTGTCTGCCCTCTGATGATGTGGAGAAAAGGCTTGTGGAAGCTTCCTGATGGGAGGGGCTGGCTATGAAGGAATCTGAGTCTTGCCCTGATGGCCAGGGCCATTTCAGAAAGAAAACTCAAGCAATATATTCTACTCTTCTATCATTTCTCGTTGCAGAAGCATTAAATTGGAGGTTTGGGAGAGTGCATAGCATCCTGTCCTCAAGCTTTGCATCTGATTATTGACTTAAACTACTTATGACAATATCTGCAGAAATACTTTGCCATTTCATCGTTGGCATATGGCCTTTACTCTATTTACTAGGAAAAAACTACTATGACTTGACTGGTTCATAGTGTCTTGTCTGCAACATTCTGACTCAATGAGATGATATGGGTGACAGTTAATGACCCTTCAACAACATGTATGAAAACTGCTGCTGCTAAGTCGCTTCAGTCGTGTCCGACTCTGTGTGACCCCAGAGATGGCAACTCCCCCATCCCTGGGATTCTCCAGGCAAGAACCCTGGAGTGGGTTGCCATTTCCTTCTCCAATGCATGAAAGTGAAAAGTGTGCTCAATCGTGTCTGACTCCTAGCGACGCCATGGACTGCAGCCTACCAGGCTCCTCCATCCAAGAGATTTGCCAGGCAAGAGTACTGGAGTGGGTTGCCATTGCCTTCTCCGTATGAGAACTAGACATGGGCTATTCCAAGCCACCTCTCTGAGATCTCCATGCTGTCATGTATATCCCACTTATCAATGCCATAATGGGAAGGCACACTGGGAGGCGTGCCAATAGTCAAAGCAGTCAGACAGGATGGGGTATACATTCTTCCATTCTTAATACCCAAATCTATCTGTGGCTCTATTCCCCCACTTAGCAAAGAGCTCTGGCTGCAACTTCCCGAATATCTAATAGTCTTGGTTCCCCTCTGAGCCTTGTTTCTCTTTTTTAGATTAAAGCATCTTTTTCTAGCCTGGGTAGTGGTGAAGGATTTCGGTTATGTATTCTTTAAGTTGTACTTACACTTGAATGTAGTCCAAAGAAACACAATAATTTGATGTTAGTAACAGTTCTACATGATAAGATTTCCTTGGAACAAACCAAAGCCTTGTGTGTCTTGGACAGAAATATGACAGGGATAATAAGAGGGTGAAAAAGGAATTGGGAGAATCTAAGTGTGATATACATAGACTAATACTTCAAAATATTAGCCTTTTCCATTTTTCTCACTAGAAAATAAGTTAAATGTATCTTGAATTAGGACAGTTTTATTTCAGCTCTCAGCAACTGGAAGTCAATTCAGTTCATTCATTCACTCATGTCCAACTCTTTGGATGCCATGGACTGCAGCACGCTAGGCCTCCCTGTCCATCACCAACTCCTGGAGTTTACTCAAACTCATGTCCATTGAGTCGGTAATGACATCCAACCATCTCATCCTCTGTCGTCTCCTTCTCCTCTTGCCTACATTCTTTTCCAGCATCAGGGTTTTTCCAGTGAGTCAGCTCTTCACATCAGGTGGCCAAAGTATTGGAGTTTCAGCTTCAGCATCAGTCCTTCCAATGCATATTCAGGACTGATCTCCTTCAGAATGGACTGGTTGGATCTCCTTGCAGTCCAAGGGACTCTCAAGAGTCTTCTCCAACACCACAGTTCAAAAGCATCAATTCTTCGGCGCTCAGCTTTCTTTATAATTCAACTCTCACATCCATATATGACCACTGGAAAAACCATAGCCTTGACTAGACGGACCTTTGCTGGAAAAAGTAATGTCTCTGCTTTTTAGTATGCTGCCTAGGTTGGTCATAACTCTCCTTCCAAGGAGTAAGCGTCTTAATATTTCATGGCTGCAGTCACCATCTGCAGTGATTTTGGAGCCTCCCAAAATAAAGTCAGCCACTGTTTCCACTGTTTCCCCATCTATTTCCCATGAAGTGATGGGGCTGGATGCCATGATCTTAGTTTTCTGAATGTTGAACTTTAAGCCAACTTTTTCACTCTCCTCTTTCACTTTCATCAAGAGGCTTTTTAGCTCCTCTTCACTTTCTGCCATAAGGGTGGTGTCATCTGTATTCTGAGGTTACTGATATTTCTCCTGGCCATCTTGATTCCAGCTTGTGCTTCCTCCAGCCCAGTGTACTCTGCATATAAGTTAAATAAGCAGGGTGACAATATACAGCCTTGACGTACTCCTTTTCCTATTTGGAACCAGTATGTTTTTCCATGTCCAGTGTTAACTGTTGCTTCCTGACCTGCATACAGATTTCTCAGGAGGCAGGTCAGGTGGTCTGGTATTCCCATCTCTTGAAGAATTTCCCAGTTTATTGTGATCCACACAGTCAAAGCCTTTTATAGTCAATAAAGCAGAAATAGATGTTTTTCTGGAGCTCTCTTTCTTTTTTGATAATCCAGCAGATGTTGGCAATTTGATCTCTAGCTCCTCTGCCTTTTCTAAAACCAGCTTGAACATCAGGGAGTTCACGGTTCACATATTGTTGAAGCCTGGCTTGGAGAATTAAGGTCAGGAGCAGTGGCTGCACTCCAGTAGACCAGCCATGAGGAGATACCCCATGTCCAAGGGCAAAGGAGAATCCTCAGCAAGATGGTAGAAAGGGCGGATATGCATTTAGAATCAAACCCCATTCCCACCAGAGGTGTTCAGAGGGCTCAAGCAGATCTTGTGCACACCAGGAAACAGGGGTCCCACAGAGACTGAGTCAGAACTGTGTGTGAGCGTCTCCTGTGGAGGATCTGGGTCAGCAGTGGACTGCCACGGGGGCAGGGGTTCTGGGTGCAGCAGACCTGGGTTTGGCATAAGCCTCTTGGAGCAAGTCACCAATAATCCCACAACAGAACTTTCACAGGACTGGGAAATAGACTCTTAGAGGCACAAACAGAACTTTGTGCCCCAGGACCCAGGAGAAAGGAGCAGTTCAGTTCAGTTCAGTCACTCAGTCGTGTCCGACTCTTTGTGACCCCATGAACCACAGCATGCCAGGCCTATTAATAATATTCCATTGGATATGTATGTGTGTGTGTGTGTGTAAAATGTCACATATTTTTACCCATACCTTCATTCATGGATGTAGGTTGTTTCCATGTGTTGGATTTTGTAAGTAATTCTGCAATGAACATAGGGACCATTATATCTTTTCAAGTTACTGCTTTTGTTTCCTTTGGGTAAATACCCAGTGGNTATGTGTGTGTGTGTGTGTGTGTAAAATGTCACATATTTTTACCCATACCTTCATTCATGGATGTAGGTTGTTTCCATGTGTTGGATTTTGTAAGTAATGCTGCAATGAACATAGGGACCATTATATATTTTCAAGTTACTGCTTTTGTTCCCTTTGGGTAAATACCCAGTGGAGAAGGCAATGGCACCCCACTCCAGTACTCTTGCCTGGAAAATCCCATGGATGGAGGAGCCTGGTGGGCTGCCGTCTATGGGGTCGCACAGAGTCGGACACGACTGAAAGACTTCACTTTCACTTTTCACTTTCATACATTGGAGAAGGAAATGGCAACCCACTCCAGTGTTCTTGCCTGGAGAATCCCAGGGCCAGGGGAGTCTGGTG
Organism: Oreotragus oreotragus; assembly: GCA_006410675.1. Taxonomy (NCBI): domain Eukaryota; kingdom Metazoa; phylum Chordata; class Mammalia; order Artiodactyla; family Bovidae; genus Oreotragus; species Oreotragus oreotragus. The sequence continues at coordinate 44,458 of SJYX01008254.1, read as the reverse complement.
GGCTGCCGTCTATGGGGTCGCACAGAGTCAGACATGACTGAAGCGACTTAGCAGTAGTGAAATTACTGAATCATAGAAATCATAGAGTGGTTTTTAGACTTTTTGAGGGACTTCCATACTGTTTTCCATAGTGGCTGCATCAATTTACGTGCTCACCAACAGCACACAAGTCTTCCCTTTTCTTCACATCCTTGCCAACCCTTGTCACTTCTTGCCTTTTTGACAACAATTTTAATAGGTGTGAGGTGATAGCTTATTGTGGTTTTGATTTGCATTTCCTTGATGATTAATGATTGTGAGCACATTGTTATATACTTGTTGGTCATCTGTATTTTTTTTTGAAAAATGTCTATTCAGATCTCATGCTTAATCTTTAGTTGGATTGTTTATTCTTTTCCTGTTGAGTTGTATGTGCAGACTATTTAATAAGCTTTCAGTAGATGATAATTCTTTAATATTTACAACAACCAGAGATTTCATAGAGGTATCTTAAGTGAAGTAATAAATTTAATCCAAAATCCTATAAATTGCTGTTTCTTTGAAGTTCCCTTAAAACAACGTTTTCTTGGTAATGTTTATATTATAGAAGCTCTTTTTCTATGGTTGTAGCCAGAGTTTCACAAAGTACTTTATGAACTGGTGAGTGTGTTTTAACATTAGTAACATTAGTGATTTTCCTAAAAGTTTTTTTGTCTATTTGGACATATGTTTACAAGATAAGCAATAAACTGTTTTATTTGTAAATGAATAACTCTTCTGAAAGCCAGATTGAAAACACTTTTAAACACACAAAATCCTTCAGTTCCTCTTTTCTTTCAATATTTATTTAACTTTGCTTAAATAATGAGTATTTTATTCAATGTACATCAGTTTTGAGGACCATCCACTGGAAATTAGCATTTTAAGTTTAGTGCATGCATATAGATAATAGACAGAAGTATATCCGGTGCTTTTTGCCTTATTACAGTGAAATTCTGATTATTTAGATAATATGTATAAAAGGAAATTTGCATTTAAGAATTTGAGGTTTAAATTCCTGACTTTGTAATTGAGCATGTTCCCCCACACACATATAACCCCGTGTTCTCTTTATAACTTAAAGAGAACATCTGTGGTTTATGATAATTGCAACTGGGAGAGAGTTAAAACCACTTTTATTAAAAGAGCTGTCAAAATCTACTTGAGCTCCTCTCAAGGAAAGCCTTTAAAATCAAGCTCAGAGTGTTTTTCCTTTACTCAGAGTGTAAACAAAGTTAGTATTTATTACAAAAAGCAATTTAAATTGTTGTGTAAAATATTTATGAGTCCAATCAATGTAGGAAACAATTTCCCCTAATCAAAAACCACAAGCCATTGACACTAGGATCCATTTGGGAAGAAAACGAAGCCTAGGAAATTGCAATTACACTTGTAAATAAGGGAGGAATCCTTGAAGTGATGTAGTTGTACATGTGTTTCATACTTTGGAAAATATGGAGCAGGGTCTCCACATATTTATTGTTTGAAGATCAATAAGCATATTTATGATCCTTTGGACTGTAGCCCATCAGTCTCCTCTGGATAAAATCCACAGGATTTTCCAGGCAAGAATAAGGGGTGAGTTGCCATTTCTTTCCCAAAGTACATTAAATTATTAAATAAGGGACTATTGACTCTGTTTAAAATATGTGAATGTGTGAGAATTACAGAGTAAAATCTTCCAAAAATCTACCCCTCTATTTAAAAAAGTGAGAATAGCTGAGGCCAGAGGTAGAAGCCTACCCCCAACTCCCAAGGTAAAGCAATCGGAGACTCATTCCCTGTGACCCAAAACTCCAAGATGAAAACAGTAGGACAATTAAGGGAGGAAGCTGGTCCCTGCCCAGGCCATATGTTTTTCATTCTTGAAGCCAGGAGACCTTCCCGACCATACATGCACAGAAAAGCTCCTTGGGGGTCAAAGGTGAGTGATGTCAAGAGATGCTCTACCCACAGGCCTCTTTGGTAGAATCCATCTTGCCTAAGAGATGTATGTGTAGGACAATTAAGGGAGGAAGCTGGTCCCTGCCCAGGCCATATGTTTTTCATTCTTGAAGCCAGGAGACCTTCCCGACCATACATGCACAGAAAAGCTCCTTGGGGGTCAAAGGTGAGTGATGTCAAGAGATGCTCTACCCACAGGCCTCTTTGGTAGAATCCATCTTGCCTAAGAGATGTATGTGAACATTTGGGACGATTCTGAGATATAACAAATGTGACTGTGAACCAGGCAAATCAAAACGATTGGCCAAAGGACACCCAGAAGAAATGTCCTAAATAAGTGGTTTAAGCTGCCACGAGGACGCGACTCAGGGCTCTCCCTCTGAGTCTGCCGTGTGTCTATCCATGCATACTGTTCTCTTTTTCTTCTTAATAAATTCTTTACTCACTTCATTACTTTCCATCTTTGTAGAAGTTCTTTTTTGCAAAGCTGAAGGGCCAAGGCCTTTGTCACTGACCACTGGTCTAGCGGTTAGGAGTTAGTGCTTTTACCACTCCCACCAGCCTCAGTCTCTGGCTGGGAACCCAGGTCCTGCTCCAAATCACTGCAAGCTGAATTCACCTGAGAACATACTGGCTGGCAAAACTGTCCAAATCAAGTTTTTCAGAACTCTGAAAATGAATCAAAAGCTTGAAAAAATCCAAGGAACATCTACTTGAGAAATATAACTGAATCTCAATAAAAACAGTGAGCTTTGCTGTCTTTTAACATGTCCCCATCTCTTTCTAAAGTGGTTTTGAAAACAAAAGGCTTTTAATCATGGTAGCCTTGTAAGCAACAGCCTCCCAGATGCTGGAGTGGCAGAAAGAATGTTATTTTTTTCATCACTGCCTGACCTGGAGGCTTTTCACATGCTGGAACAAAAAGCAAAGGCAAAGTTGTAAACCGCATGCCTGGATCTGAAGGCTTGTTGTACACAGAGGCCCTCAGCAGACTGGAAAGTGTGGGTTTAAAGCATTTAAGGAAACCTCTGATCGATGATTAGCTCATCATTTGCTAATTGAGCAGACACTTCAGTGAACACATATGACAAAGAATTTTGATTTTACAGAATTAATTCAGAAAAGTCAATATACAAATACCACTGCTACCAACAACAGCAAACTACAACACAAAATACTTCTGGGGGGATGATCGGAGACTTGTATTCGCCACTTTATACTATTTTGAATTTCCATCTGCTATATCAAAAACATGAGATCAAAAAAAAAAAAAGATAAAAACAAGAAAATACAACCTATATACTGGGGGAAATATAATAGTCAATAGAAACTGCCCCTGAGGATTTCACATTGGACTTATCTAAACAGATTTTAAACCAACTATTATAAATATGTTCTAGGAACTAACAAAAGCAACATCTAAGCATAAAAAGAAAAGATTAGAATGATGTCTCACAAAATACAGAGTAGAGAAAAAGAGATAAGAATTACAGAATAAAGGATCGAATTCAAATTCTAGGATTGAAAATTACAACAACACAAACAAAACTTTCCACATATGATTTTATACACACACACACACACACATACACACACACACACACACACATACACACACACACACATACACACACACATACACNCCCCATAGACTACATGATCCATGGAATTCTGCAGGCAAGAAAACTGGAGTGGGCAGCCTTTTCCTTCTCCAGGCAAACTTCCAAACCCAGGGGTCGAACCCAGGTCTCCACATGCAGGCAGATTCTTTACCGGCTGATCCACAAAGGAGGCCCAAGAATATTGGACTGGGTAGCCTGACCTTTATGCAGCGGATCAGGCTTCCTTACCCAGGAATCAAACTGAGCTCTCCTGCAGTGCAGGACGATTCATCACCAGCTGAGGTATCATGGAAGATCACTGTCTATTAAGACCAGCTACTAATTGTAGATTACCCTAAAGAGTCTTCACAGGTTTAAGGGAGCAACCTGCTAAGGTAGCAATCGATGTCCTTATTCTACTCTTTACGACCCCATAGACTACATGATCCATGGAATTCTGCAGGCAAGAAAACTGGAGTGGGCAGCCTTTTCCTTCTCCAGGCAATCTTCCAAACCCAGGGGTCGAACCCAGGTCTCCACATGCAGGCAGATTATTTACCGGCTGAACCACAAAGGAGGCCCAAGAATAGTGGACTGGGTAGCCTGACCTTTATGCAGCGGATCAGGCTTCCTGACCCAGGAATCAAACTGCGCTCTCCTGCAGTGCAGGAGGATTCTTCACCAGCTTAAGACTAGCTACTAACTGTAGGATTAGCCTAAAGAGTCTTCACAGGTTTAAGGGAGCAACCTGCTAAGGTAGCAATCGATGTCCTTTTTCTAGAGGACAAAACTGGGGCTCTAAGAAGAGGGTAACTCAGCTATAGTAAGGAAGTGTGTACACAGACAAACCCCCCAGTTCTTGCTGTGAGAACTCAGGGAGGCCACATAGTGGGGCTTGTCTGTGTGACAGGGGCTAATGCACCCAGCCCACACTGGGTGCTGTGGGGNNNNCTATAGCAAGGAAGTGTGTACCCAGACAAACCCCCCAGTTCTTGCTGTGAGAACTCAGGGAGGCCACATAGTGGGGCTTGTCTGTGTGACAGGGGCTAAGGCACCCAGCCCACACTGGGTGCTGTGGGGACCTGACTTGGTAAGTGTCATCTGGCAGCTCAGAGACTCCCCAAAGCAGTTTGCACTGAAGAGAGGAAGGGCACCTCCCTTCATCCACCCCACCACACCCTCTGGGTACTCCCACACCTTGCTCCCTTTCTCTTGCGTTCTGAGGAAATTAGAGTCGTGCTCATGTGACCACATCGGCTGTCAAATGTTCACAGGCTACCACTGGAGCTGCTACAGGAGAGGCAAAGAGCCTTTGCCTCTGAGTACCTCTCTTTCCTTTGCACCATCGGGGCCCTCCTCCACACTTGCAAACCAGAGGCCGTTTCTGAGACACGCAGGGACCCTCTCTCAGTTTGTAACAAGTTGTATCCACTGCTGTCCTTTCAGTGGCTCCCTTGAAACGCAGCTCATGTGCTCCTTTGCCTGCATGGCGGCCCACCTGGCTGCCATGGGAGGGACAGAGCTGACTGTGAATCCAAAGCTCAGATCTGACAGATGGGAATCTGTGTATAAAGGACCTGATTATTCACACTGTAAAGGCTGAAGTAGGCTCCAAGGGTCCAGAATTAGGGCTTGGGCCAAAGTGACTCCACAGGCGTTTGGATGCCAGGGGAGGCTTCTGGTTATAGTGGGGCTGGGGTGAGATTCTTGAGGTTCTGAAAGCCCACTGTGTGCAGGTTCTTGGTGCACAGAGAAGGAGGAGTCTGCCCTAGAGGTGGTCGCAGCTCACGGCTGAGCCGCACAGGCAGGCACACTCCTGAAAGTACCTGAGCTGCCTTCCTGAGGGCGTGATGTGGGGCAGAGGAAGAGACCCTGGTCTGCTCCCTCGTGTAGTCCCCGGGGCATGTGGACGGCAGACCAAACGCGTAGCACGGTGCTGACCATCGCTGCTGTCTGCAAAGGGTGGCCACTGGCTGGTGTCTTCATCGGAAAGGTCAAGCTGTCTCTAAACTACACTGGCCATGGGCATGGCCTGTCCACCCTCATATGTGTCTTCTCTTCTTTACTGAACATTCATTGCCAATAGGGTTTTGGGGCAATACGATGTTGGGTTTTCTCTAGCTCTGTCCATTGAGGAACGCTTTTTGGTCGTTGGTGCTGTTCGTTTCCCGGCTCTCTCTTTTGCCTTCTTCTGTGAATTTGTTTGTGGAGCAGCAAGAGCGCCACATCTTCCTTCTGGCCGAGATGTCACATTTACAACAGCAATGCCTACCTGCAGGTTCTGACCACATTTGCCCAAAGGGCTTCGTTTTGGAGATGACATCTTGAAAGTACCTACACGGTCCTTTCAGTTACTCAAAGCCTACTTCAAATTAAATAAAAACAAGAAATCTCACGTTGAGTCCTACAATATGTGGAGAGTCAGAAAAATCCCCTGGAGAACGGAAAAGTAACCCACTCCAGAATCCTGGCCTAGATAATTCCATGGACTGTCAAAACCATGGGGCTGCAAAGAGTCTACCGAGACTAAGCGACTACAACTTTCACTTTCCGTCAAGAAAAAAAAAATCAATTTTTCTATCATTTCAGTGATTAGCACTGATTGTGGACACCCAAAGAATGGGAAGAAATGGAGAAAGAAGAAGACTAAATGTTGTCAGGTGGGGGAGGGAGGAATGGGGAGTGCTCGACATGGATGAGGCTTTGCTGGGCAGTGGAGGGATAGAATGAGAGGGTCCGAATATAGACAGTGGTGCTGGTTACACATAGTGAAGGCCTGAATGTTCCCAAACTGCATCAATTAAAGTAACATTTATTAACAAAAACTTAACCCAACAAAATACATAAAGCCATAACAACAATAAAACATCACAGGCCAGGTACACAGGAACCAGATGCAAATTAGCTCAGGGGAAGGGCCCTCAGCCTGCCTTTGGTGGGGAGTGTGTTGATGGCATCCACGGGAAGCAGACAGGGATGGAGGCTGCAGAGCCAACCGCTCCCCGGGACGTGGGGCTTCCGAGAAGGACTCGGGGTCTCTGTCCCGAGCGGGGGCCGGTTCTCCCTGCAGGGCTGGGTCAGTCATGGTGGGCATCTGGTAGTTGGCCAGGAGCCAGGGCAGGCTCTCCCTGCAGAGGTGGTGACACATCCCCTGACTCGGGTTCTCCTGCGAAAGCCCGAGCAGGTGCAGCTGGATGTTCTGGCTGAGGGGGTGGGGCATCGGTGCCTGTGGCTTGGGTTCCTGCAGGCACAGAGGTCCCATATGCCCAGTGGGCTAGCCGGTACCCAGCTGGCCCGGTGTCTTGGGGAAGGGAAGTCTCGGGTCTCCATCTCCCCTCCGTGGATCCCTGGGTCCGGCACCAGTGGCCACCACTGCTGGAGGGACAGCACGTAGAAGTGTAGTCTGGATGTAATGAGAGGCCAGTGCTAGAGCTGTGAGAGAAGAGAAGGTTACCCATCGCCAGCATTTTGATGTGTGTATATGGGAACAGAAAGCTTCCCAGAGAATCCCAAAGAATACCCAGCATAGGATGCACTCGGACTGCAGTGGGAAAAGTTGGGTGGTGTGAGGCCAGCCTTTGTTCCAGGCCCAGACCCAGCTTTGGGGGACTCCTCCCTGTGTAAAACAGCAACCCCACTGCACACACTCACATGCAGAGCCCCAGCCTCCTCACCTCTGGGCTCTCTCGTGCCGGGCTCCAGATCCTTCTCCTGCCTCAGAGGCAGGGCTTCTAGGGGCTGCGGTCAGAGCTGGGTGTGCTGAGCTCCGTGGCAGCCTGAGACTGGGCCCTGCCGTGTGTCCTGGGTGGTTTCTGTGGAGCTGCTCCCCGGGACGAAGAGCCTTCGGGGAAGGGCTCTGGGTCTCTGTCCAGAGCAGGGCCCGGTTCTCCCTGCAGGGCTGAGTCAGTCATGGTGGGCATCTGGTTGTTGGTCAGGAGCCAGGGCAGGCTCTCCCTGCAGAGGTGGTGACGCATCCCCTGACTCGGGTTCCCCTGCCAAAGCCCGAGCAGGTGCAGGTGCAGGTATAGGTGCAGGTGGATGTTCTGTCTGACAGGGTGGGACATCGGTGTTTGTGGCTGGGGGTCCTGCAGGCACACAGGTCCCATATGCCCAGTGGGCTGGCCGGTACCCAGCTGGCCCGGTGTCTTGGGAAAAGGAAGTCTCGGGTCTCCATCTCCCCTCCATAGATCCCTGGGTCTGGTGCCCTTGGCCACCACTGCTGGAGGGACAGCTCATAGAAGTGGAGTCTGGATGTAATGAGAGGCCAGTGCTAGAGCTGTGAGAGAAGAGATGGTTACCCATCGCCAGCATTTTGATGTGTGTATACAGGGACAGAAAGCTTCCCTGAGAATCCCAAAAAATACCCAGCATAGGATGCACTCGGATTGCAGTGGGAAAGTTGGGTGGTGTGAGGCCAGCCTTTGTTCCAGGCCCAGACCCAGCTCTGGGGGACTCCTCCCTGTGTAGCTCAGCACCCCCTCTGCACACACTCACATGCACAGCCCCAGCCTCCTCACCTCTGGGCTCTGCCGTGCCAGGCTCCAGGTCCTCCTGCTGCCTCAGAGGCAGGGCTTCTCGGGACTGCGGGTCAGAGCCGGGTGTGCTGAGCTCCGTGGCAGCCTGAGAATGTGCCCTGCCATGTGTCCTGGGTGGTTTCTGTGGAGCAGAACTTCCCCGCTTCCTCTTCATTCCCAGCTGGGCTGAGCCCCTCTACAGGCACGCTCACCTGGAGCCTGCCCTGGACCTCACGGGCAGGGGGGTGGTGGTCCGACCCCTCCCTCGGGGAGGTGGATGGGGTGCCCCCCTCATCGGCCACATCCACGGGCACGCTCTGAAAGGACACTGACCGTCATCCAGCCCTGCTTGGAGTTGACTGAGCTGGCCCTGAGCAGTATGGCAGCTGCTTCTGCCCGCCCCAACTTCTGCTGCCAGCAGAAACGTGTGTCTGCTCGGGTACCCACCCTGGACCAAGGAGACTCCCCTGAGGCCGTGGGGTCTTCCTGGGCAGCCGGTGCTGCCTGGACTCTCCCCATCCCGCCCAGCCTGCTCTCCCCTGGGGTGTGAACACAGCCAGCCACCCAGCCCACAGACTTCTGACTCACATCCGCGGGGGCTTGCTGGAGGCAGACATACCCCCGAGAAGGCCTCATCCACACACACAGGGAAAGGACTCGAGGTTACCCGGGGGGCACGGGAGAGGGGACCTGGTCCGGCCCGGGGCTCCTGTGTTACCTTCCTTTTCCTTCGGGCAAAGGGCCACAGGCCTATCCGGGGGTTCCTCAGCCAGCGCCGACCACGTTCACATACGTTCAGCCGCTGAGCTCTGCCGAGGCCCCGGCCTCT
>SJYX01008254.1:17224-34891 GCA_006410675.1 Oreotragus oreotragus | reverse complement strand
CCCTCACACCAAGGAAGAGACAGCACAGGTAAAAAGAAAGAAAGAAGCTGGGATTCCTGAAAATGTGAAACTTTCATGGTTCAAAGCATGCCAGTAAGAAAGTGAACTGAAAACCCACAGAGTAGAAAAAGATAGATTTGCTAACTATTTTTCTGGTAAAGTACTTGTACTCAATATGTAAAGGATACAATCATCAGAGCAAAGTAAAAATAACATACTTAAAACATAACAAAAAAATGGGAAGACTTTCTAAAGACTATACGCCAGTGATCATTAAGCCCAGGGAAAAAGGCTCAACAAGATTAGTCACTAAGAAATTGAAAATTCAAATCAAAACCACAGTGAGATATCACTGTGATGGCCAATCAAAAAAGACCAAAAATGGCAAGTGTTGGAGAGAATATAGAGAACTTGAATCCCTTATACATTTCTGGCGAGAATGTAAAATGCTAAAACTGCTTGGGAAAGTGGTTTGGTAATTCCTCAAAAAGTTATATACAGAGTGGGAAACACTAGAGATCTCTTCAAGAAAATTAGAGATACCAAGGGAAAATTTCATGCAAAGATGGGCTCGATAAAGGACAGAAATGGTGTGGACCTAACAGAAGCAGAAGATATTAAGAAGAGGTGGCAAGAATACACAGAAGAACTGTACAGAAAAGATCTTCATGACCCAGATAATCACAGTGGTTATCACTCACCTAGATCACTCACCTAGAGCCAGACATCCTGGAATGTGAAGTCAAATGGGCCTTAGAAAGCATCACTACGAACAAAGCTAGTAGAGGTGATGGAATTCCAGTGGAGCTATTTCAAATCCTGAAAAGTGATGCTGTGAAAGTGCTGCACTCAACATACCAGCAAATTTGAAAAACTCAGCAGTGGCCACAGGACTGGAAAAGGTCAGTTTTCATTTCAATCCCAAAGAAAGTCAATGCCAGAGAATGCTCAAANGATGGAATTCCAGTGGAGCTATTTCAAATCCTGAAAAGTGATGCTGTGAAAGTGCTGCACTCAACATACCAGCAAATTTGAAAAACTCAGCAGTGGCCACAGGACTGGAAAAGGTCAGTTTTCATTTCAATCCCAAAGAAAGTCAATGCCAGAGAATGCTCAAATTACCGCACAATTGCACTCATCTCACATGCTAGTCTTCCCTGGTGGCTCAGATGGTAAACCGTCTGTCTGCAATGCAGGTGACTTGGGTTCGTTCCCTGGGTTGGGAAGATCCCCTGGAGAAGGAAATAGCAGCCCACCCCAGTATTCTTGCCTGGAAAATCCCATGGACGGCAAAGCCTGGTAGGCTACTGTTCATGGGGTTGCAAAGAGTCAGACATGACTGAGCGACTTCACTGTCACTTTCACACGCTAGTAAAGTAATGCTCAAAATTCTCCAAGCCAGGTTTCAGCAATACATGAACGGTGAACTTCCAGATGTTCAAGCTGGTTTTAGAAAAGGCAAAGTAACCAAAGATTGAAATGCAACATCTGTTGGATCATCAAAAAAGCAAAAGAGTTCCAGAAAAAGATCTATTTCTTCTTTATTGACTACACCAAAACTTTGACTGTGTGGATCACAATAAACTGTGGAAAATTCTGAAAGAGTTGGGAATACCAGACCACCAGACCTGCCTCTNCTGGTAGCCTGGCAGCCTCATCCTCTTTTCAAATTTCTTGTAAAACTAGTCCATTTTTAACATCTCTATTTCTTCCTCACCAATTAAGTCCTCCACTTGGAATCAGGTATCTGCATACACAGCACTGATGAAATTGCTCTTCCCAAAGTCAGAGAAGACATCCAGTATTTTTCCATATTGTCTGTTTAGTTGTTGGCAGAAAGTTCCTCTGCTTTCCTGCTTATTCTTATAATAAACTCAGTGTAACCCAAGGGAACTTTGCAACCTAAAAATCCTAATAAACATAGAATTGTAAAAATTGGCTTTTTAAGATGTAAAGGAAAATCCAGTCATGTTTCTTACTTTCTCACTTGCCTAAAGGCTTTGATGACCAGGTCTCATACTTGTGAGATGAAAGCTAAAATTGTTTAGCACAACATGTTCATGTTCTGCACACTCCTTATTTTTTTGCCCTCTATCTGTATGTGGGTCAGGAAGCAACAGTTAGAACTGGACATGGAACAGCAGACTGGTTCCAAGTAGGAAAAGGAGTACGTCAAGGCTGTATATTGTCACCCTGCTTATTTAACTTATATGCAGAGTATATCATGAGAAACACTGGGCTGGAAGAAGCACAAGCTGGAATCAAGATTGCTAGGAGAAATATCAGTAACCTCAGATATGTAGATGACACCACCCTTAGGGCAGAAAGTGAAGAGGAACTGAAAAGAACCTCTTGATGAGAGTGAAAGAGGAGAGTGAATGCGTTGGCTTAAAGCTCAACATTCAGAAAATGAAGATGATGGCATCGGGTCTCATGACGTCATGGCAAATAGGTGGGGGGATTGTGAAAACAGTGTCAGACTTTGTTTGGGGGGGCTCCAAAATCACTGCAGATGGTGACTGCAACCATGAAATTAAAAGACGCTTACTCCTTGGAAGGAAAGTTATGACCAACCTAGACAGCATATTCAAAAGCAGAGACATGAATTACTTTGTGAACCAAGGTCCGTCTAGTCAAGGCTATGGTTTTTCCGCGGTCATGTATCGATGTGTGAGCTGGGCCGTGAAGAAAGCTGAGTGCCGAAGAATCGATGCTTTTGAACTGTGGTGTTGGAGGACTCTTGAGAGTCCCTCGGACTGCAAGGAGTTCTAATCAGTCCATTCTGAAGGAGATCAGCCCTGGGATTTCTTTGGAAGGAATGATGTTAAAGCTGAAACTCCAGTACTTTGCCACCTCATGCGAAGAGTTGACTCATTGGAAAAGACTCTGATGCTGGGAGGGACTGGGTAAGGGAGGAGAAGGGGACGACAGAGGATGAGATGGCTGGATAGCATCATTGACTTGATGGATCTGAATCTGTGTGAACTCTGGGAGTTGGTGATGGACAGGGAGGCCTGGTGTGCTGCGATTCATGGGATTGCAGAGAGTTGGTCTAGACTGAACGACTGAACTGAGTGGAACTGAATATGAAAATGAAGAGAGGAGGACCATTGAGGCAATTTTTCACCCATTGGGAAAGTAATTGGATCCCTGCTTCACAAAACACCACCAAAGCAATTAAGACACATACTAAGAACCAACACTTGAAAGGATAATTCCATGGACTGTCAAAACCATGGGACTGAAAGAGTCTACCAAGACTAAGCGACTATAACTTTCACTTTCGGTCAAGAAAAAAAAANACCAAAGCAATTAAGACACATACTAAGAACCAACACTTGAAAGGAAAAGTTGACAAATTTTACTAGAAGTTTTGATGAGTGAATACCTTTCTTTTTAATCGAGGTATTATGCATTTGTAAAGATTTGTTAGTTTAAGGTATACAGCAACGTGATTCAGGGATTCAGTGTCGCAGGTGCTTCCCTGGACAAAATTCACTCCATCTGAGGGGCCCCTGGAACATGTCTTCTACTCAGAACAAGTAAGAACCCTGAAAGCACAGAGCAGCATGTGGTGGTGCTTGTGGGTCATTTTTGACTGAGTCAGTTTTTCTACCATGACACACCGAAGAAGCCTAGATGCTAGGAGGGGGATCTCCAAACCTGTCTTCAAATGGCAAGCCTTGCTCCCTTGAATATGAATGCGTGAAACTGCCCTTGGGAAGGGAAGAGGTGTGTCATGAATATTTTGTCTGCAGAGAACAAAGGTCTGTGTAGAGACGTTGTGCAAGCTCGTCGCAGGACACGGAGCACAAGGACACGGTGACCTGATTCTACGGCCTGCTCTTGGGGCATTGCACTGTCTCCACCCCTGACATATGGTGAGGTGCTCACAGGTGTCCTGGAAAGTATGGTCACACCACCTGAATCTGTCCAATCTGTGTGTTCCATCCTCCCTGGCTACCGTGATGGGCTCAGGACTGGGCCAGTGACCAATGGGGCCCCAGGGCTGGGACTCACGCTGCAATCAAGGGGAAGAGGAGCTCTGGTTCTGCTGGAAGGGGCGGGGCCGGTAAGGTCAGTCTACAGCAGTGGGAGGGGCATGAGGTCAGCCTGGGACGATTGGTGACCTTCCTGTTCCAGTCAGGGCAGAGGCGCTGGCTTGAGAATGAGGGCACTGCTGAGCCCAGGGGTTGAGAGCACCAGCTCCTGCTGTGGTCCCGGAGCTCCACCTGAGACCTGTGGGAAGCCGTCTGCCTGTGAGTCCTCCTGCTTATCTGTGAGCTTGTTGGACCTACGCTGGGTTTTCTGTCCAGCAGCCTAAGTGGAGACCCTGCAAATGCAAGTGTGTGGGTTTTGGCTGGCTTCAGGGAAGAAATGCCAGATGGCACTGGGAGACTCCAGTCTAGTCTGGATTCAGGTGATATCTATTGAAAGTGAAGGGAAAAATCCTTCAGTCGTGTCCGACTCTTTACGACCCCATAGACTACATGATCCATGGAATTCTGCAGGCAAGAAAACTGGAGTGGGCAGCCTTTTCCTTCTCCAGGCAATCTTCCAAACCCAGGGGTCGAACCCAGGTCTCCACATGCAGGCAGATTCTTTACCGGCTGAACCACAAAGGAGGCCCAAGAATATTGGACTGGGTAGCCTGACCTTTATGCAGCGGATCAGGCTTCCTGACCCAGGAATCAAACTGGGCTCTCCTGCAGTGCAGGAGGATTCTTCACCAGCTGAGGTATCAGGGAAGCTCACTATCTATTAAGACCAGCTACTAATTGTAGGATTACCCTAAAGAGTCTTCACAGGTTTAAGGGAGCAACCTGCTAAGGTAGCAATCGATGTCCTTATTCTAGAGGACAAAACTGGGGCTCTAAGAAGAGGGTAACTCACTATAGCAAGGAAGTGTGTACCCAGACAAACCCCCCAGTTCTTGCTGTGAGAACTCAGGGAGGCCACATAGTGGGGCTTGTCTGTGTGACAGGGGCTAAGGCACCCAGCCCACACTGGGTGCTGTGGGGTCCTGACTTGGTAACTGTCATCTGGCAGCTCGGAGACTCCCCAAAGCAGTTTGCACTGAAGAGAGGAAGGGCACCTCCCTTCATCCACCCCACCACACCCTCTGGGTACTCCCACACCTTGCTCCCTTTCTCTTGCTTTCTGAGGAAATTAGAGTCGTGCTCATGTGACCACATCGGCTGTCAAATGTTCACAGGCTACCACTGGAGCTGCTACAGGAGAGGCCAAGAGCCTTTGCCTCTGAGTACCTCTCTTTCCTTTGCACCATCGGGGCCCTCCTCCACACTTGCACACCAGAGGCCGTTTCTGAGGCGCGCAGGGACCCTCCCTCAGTTTGCAACAAGTTGTATCCACTGCTGTCCTTTCAGTGGCTCCCTTGAAACGCAGCTCATGTGCTCCTTTGCCTGTATGGCGGCCCACATGGTTGCCATGGGAGGGACAGAGCTGACTGTGAATCCAAAGCTCAGATCTGACAGATGGGAATCTGTGTATAAAGGATCTGATTATTAACACTGTAAAGGCTGAAGTAGGCTCCAGGGGTCCAGAATTAGGGCTTGGGCCAAAGTGACTCCACAGGCGTTTGGATGCCAGGGGAGGCTTCTGGTTATAGTGGGGCTGGGGTGAGATTCTTGAGGTTCTGAAAGCCCACTGTGTGCAGGTTCTTTTTGCACAGTGAAGGAGGAGTCTGCCGTGGAGCTGGTCGCAGCCCACGGCTGAGCCTCACAGGCAGGCACACTCCTGAAAGCACCTGAGCTGCCTTCCTGAGGGCGTGATTTGGGCAGAGGAAGAGACCCAGGTCTGCTCCCTCGTGTGGTCCCCGGGGCATGTGGAAAGCAGACGAAACGCTTAGCACGGTGCTGACCATCGCTGCTGTCTGCAAAGGGTGAACACTGGCGGGTGTCTTCATCGGAGAGGTCAGGCTGTCTCTAAACTACACTGGCCATGGGTATGGCCTGTCCACCCTCATATGTGTCTTCTCTTTCTTACTGAAGATTCATTGCCAAGAGGGTTTTGGGGCAGTAAGATGTTGGGTTTTCTCTAGCTCTGTCCAGTGAGGAACGCTTTTTGGTCGTTGGTGCTGTTCGTTTTCCGGCTCTCTCTTTTGGCTTCTTCTGTGAATTTGTTTGTGGAGCAGCAAGAGCGCCACATCTTCCTTCTGGCCGAGATGTCACATTTACAACAGCAATGCCTACCTGCAGGTTCTGACCACATTTGCCTAAAGGGCTTCGTTTTGGAGATGACATCTTGAAAGTACCTACACGGTCCTTTCAGTTACCCAAAGCCTACTTCCAATGAAATAAAAACAAGAAATCTCACGTTTAGTCCTGCAATATGTGGAGAGTCAGAAAAATCCCCTGGAGAACGGAAAAGTAACCCACTCCAGAATCCTGGCCTAGATAATTCCATGGACTGTCAAAACCATGGGGCTGCAAAGAGTCTACCAAGACTAAGCGACTATAACTTTGACTTTCCGTCAAGAAAAAAAAATCCATTTTTCTATCATTTCAGTGATTAGCACTGCTTGCGGACACCCAAAGAATGGGAAGAAATGGAGAAAGAAGAAGACTAAATGTTGTCAGGTGGGGGAGGGAGGAATGGGGAGTGCTCGACATGGATCCAGGCTTTGCTGGGCAGTGGAGGGATAGAATGAGAGGGTCCGAATATAGACAGTGGTGCTGGTAACACATCGTGAAGGCCTGAATGTTCCCAAACTGCATCAATTAAAGTAACATTTATTAGCAAAAACTTAACCCAAAAAAATACATAAAGCCATAACAAAAATAAAACATCACAGGCCAGGTACACAGGAACCAGATGCAAATTAGCTCAGGGGAAGGGCCCTCAGCCTGCCCTGGGTGGGGAGTGTGTTGATGGCATCCACGGGAAGCAGACAGGGATGGAGGCTGCAGAGCCAACCGCTCCCCCGGACGAGGGGCATCCGGGAAGGGTTTAGGGTCTCTGTCCCCGGCGGGGGCCGGTTCTCCCTGCAGACCTGGGTCAGTCATGGTGGGCATCTGGTTGTTGGCCAGGAGCCATTGCAGGCTCTCCCTGCAGAGGTGGTGACGCATCCCATGACTCGGGTTCTCCTGCCAAAGCCAGAGCAGGTGCAGGTGCAGGTGTAGGTGCAGGTGGATGTTCTGGCTGAGGGAGTGGGACATCGGTGCCTGTGGCTGGGGGTCCTGCAGGCACACAGGACCCATATGCCCAGTGGGCTGGCCGGTACCCAGCTGGCCCGGTGTCTTGGAGAAGGGAAGTCTCGGGTCTCCATCTCACCTCCGTGGATCCCTGGGTCCGGCGCCCGTGGCCACCACTGCTGGAGGGACAGCATGTAGAAGTGGAGTCTGGATGTAATGAGAGGCCAGAGCTAGAGTTGTGTGAAAAGAGAAGGTTACCCATCACCAGCATTTTGATATGTGTATACGGGGAAAGAAATCTTCCCAGAGAATCCCAAAGAATACCCAGCTTAGGATGCACTTGGACTGCAGTGGGAAAGTTGGGTGGTGTGAGGCCAGCCTTTGTTCCAGGCCCAGACCCAGCTCTGTGGGACTCCTCCCTGTGTAGCTCAGCACCCCCTCTGCACACACTCATATGCACAGCCCCAGCCTCCTCACCTCTGGGCTCTGCCGTGCCGGGCTCCAGGTCCTCCTGCTGCCTCAGAGGCAGGGCTTCTCGGGGCTGCGGGTCAGAGCCGGGTGTGCTGAGCTCCGTGGCAGCCTGAGACTGGGCCCTGCCGTGTGTCCTGGGTGGTTTCTGTGGAGCAGGCCTTCCCCGCTTCCTCTTCGTTCCCAGCTGGGCTGAGCCCTCCACGGGCACGCTCACCTGGAGCCTGCCCTGGGCCTCACGGGCAGGGGGGTGGTGGTCCGACCCCTCCCTCGGGGAGGTGGATGGGGTGCCCCCCTCATCGGCCACATCCACGGGCACACTCTGAAAGGACACTGACCGTCAGCCAGCCCTGCTTGGAGTTGACTGAGCTGGCCCTGAGCAGTATGGCAGCTGCTTCTGCCCACCACAACTTCTGCTGCCAGCAGAAACGTGTGTCTGCTCGGGTACCATCCCTGGACCATGGAGACCCCCTTGAGGCCGTGGGGTCTTCCTGGGCAGCTGGTGCTGCCTGGACTCTCCCCATCCCACCCAGCCTGCTCTCCCCTGGGGTGTGGACACTGCCAGCCACCCAGCCCACAGACTTCTAACCCACATCCGCGTGGGCTTGCTAGAGGCAGACATACCCCCAAGAAGGCCTCTTCCACACACACAGGGAAACGACTCGGGGTTACCCGGGGGGAACGGGAGAGGGGACCTGGTCCGGCCCGGGGCTCCCGTGTTACCTTCCTGTTCCTTCGGGCAAAGGGCTACAGGCCTATCCGGGGGTTCCTCAACCAGCATCAACCACGTTCACATACGTTCAGCCGCTGAGCTCTGCCGAGGCCCCGGCCTCTGGGAAGGGGCAAACAGCAAAACATCTCGAGAGCCTGCCAACTGGCTGGCTGTGGGATCCTCTCTGCTGTGAAGCCTGGAGACTCGGGTTCCGGGTTCTGTTGGGCTCTGTTGCCAGGAAGTGATGTCATTTCCTGGGGTCGTCGCCGAGGTCCCTTGCACAGAGCTCCCCAAGCGAACCTCTGGGTTTCTGTCTGTTCACCGACCCCCTTAGGCCATGTACAGGCACAGTGACACCCACACCGCCCACCCCACGGCTTTGGCAGGCCTGGGTGCAGCCAGGGCCTCAGCTCCAAGGACACAGCTCTTTCAGACAGGCTCCTCCTTCTCATCTGTGATGTGGCCCTGGACAAGCCATATGCCCCTCAGGGTTTCCCCAGTCTCTCCATCTGCAGAGTGGGGGGGTCAATGTCCCATCTCCTGCCTAGGTCTGTCAGCCTACAACACCTACCTGCCTTTCTACCTGGGGCTGGTATCACATGGAGCTTGTGCACTGGGACTTCCCAAAGGCAGGAATCAATCCAGCGCTGACCTAGCACAGAATGGTGCAGAAACAGGCCTGGATAGGCTCTGGGACCTAGGAAAAGGCACTAACAACTAACACCTCAAAAAGGTGTCCTTTTCATTCTCGGGGACTGGAATGCAAAAGTAGGAAGTCAAAAAACACCCTGAGAAACAGGCCAATTTTGCCTCAGATTACGGAATGAAGCAGGGCAAATAATAGTGTTTTGCCAAAAGAACGCCCTGGTCATAGCAAACACCCTCTTCCAACAACACAAGAGAAGACTCTACACGTGGATATCACCAGATGTTCAACACTGCAATGAGAGTGATTATGCTCTTTGCAGCCAAAGATGGAGAAGCTCTATACTGTCAGCAAAAACAAGATGAGAAGCTGACTGTTTCTCAGATCATGAGCTCCTTACTGCAAAATTTAGACTTAAATTGAAGAAAGTAGGGAAAACCTTTAGATCATTCAGGTATGATCTAAATTAAATCCCTGATGATTATACAGGGGATGTGAGTAATAGATTGAAGGGAATAGATCTGATAGAGTGCCTGATGAACTGTGGACGGAGGTTCGTGACATTGTACAGGAACAGGGATCAAGAACATCCCCAACAAAAAGAAATGCCGAAAAAAAAAATGGCTGTATGAGGAGGCCTCACAAATAGCTGTGAAGAGAAGAGAAGAGAAAAACAAAGGAGAAATGGGAAGATATAAGTATCTGAACGCATATTTCCGCAGAAGAGCAAGGAGAGATAAGAAATCCTTCAGGAGCGAACAATGCAAAGAAATATAGGAAAACAACAGAGTGAGAAAGAGTAGAGATCTCTTCAAGAAAATCGGAGATCCCAAGGGATCATTTCATGCAAAGATGGGCTCGATAAAGACAGAAATGGTATGGAACTAAGAGAAGCAGATGATATTAAGAAGAATTGGCAAGAATTCACAGAAGAACTGTACCAGAAAGATCTTCACGACCCAGATAATCACGATGGTGTGATCAGTCACCTCGGATCAGACATCCTGGAATGTGAAGTCAAGTGGGCCTTAGAATCACTACAAAGAAACTAACTAGTGGAGTTGATGGAATTCCAGTGGAGCTATTTCAAATCCTGAAAGGTGATGCTGTGAAAGTGCTGCACTCAATATGCCAGCACATCTGGAAAACACAGCAGTGGCCACAGGACTGGAAAAGGTCATTTTTCATTCCAATCCCAAAGAAAGACAATGCCAAATAATGCTCAAACTACCACTCAATTGCACTCATCTCACACGCTAGTAAAGTAATGCTGAAAAATCTCCAAGCCAGGCTTCAGGAATACGTGAACCGTGAACTTCCAAATGTTCAAGCTGGTTTTAGAAAAGGTAGAGCAACCAGAGATCAAACTGCCAACATCTGCTGGATCATCGAAAAAGCAAGAGAGTTCCAGAAAACATCTATTTCTGCTTTATTGAAAATGCCAAAGTCTTTGACCGTGTGGATCACAGTAAACTGTTGCAAAATGTTCAAGAGGTCTGGATACTAGACCCCCTGACCTGTCTCTTGAGAAACCTATATGCAGGTCAGGAAGCAACTGTTAGCACTGGACATGGAACAACGGAATGGTTCCAAATAGGGAAAGGAGTACGTCAAGGCTGTATATTGTCCCCCTGCTTGTTGACCTTATGTGCAGAGTACATCATGAGAAAGGCTGGGCTGGAAGAAGCACAAGCTGGAATCAAGATTGCCAGGAGAAATATCAGTAACCTCAGATATGTAGATGACACCACCCTTAGGGCAGAAAGTGAAGAGGAACTGAAAAGAACCTCTTGATGAGAGTGAAAGAGGAGAGTGAATGCGTTGGCTTAAAGCTCAACATTCAGAAAATGAAGATGATGGCATCGGGTCTCATGACGTCATGGCAAATAGGTGGGGGGATTGTGAAAACAGTGTCAGACTTTGTTTGGGGGGGCTCCAAAATCACTGCAGATGGTGACTGCAACCATGAAATTAAAAGACGCTTACTCCTTGGAAGGAAAGTTATGACCAACCTAGACAGCATATTCAAAAGCAGAGACATGAATTACTTTGTGAACCAAGGTCCGTCTAGTCAAGGCTATGGTTTTTCCGCGGTCATGTATCGATGTGTGAGCTGGGCCGTGAAGAAAGCTGAGTGCCGAAGAATCGATGCTTTTGAACTGTGGTGTTGGAGGACTCTTGAGAGTCCCTCGGACTGCAAGGAGTTCTAATCAGTCCATTCTGAAGGAGATCAGCCCTGGGATTTCTTTGGAAGGAATGATGTTAAAGCTGAAACTCCAGTACTTTGCCACCTCATGCGAAGAGTTGACTCATTGGAAAAGACTCTGATGCTGGGAGGGACTGGGTAAGGGAGGAGAAGGGGACGACAGAGGATGAGATGGCTGGATAGCATCATTGACTTGATGGATCTGAATCTGTGTGAACTCTGGGAGTTGGTGATGGACAGGGAGGCCTGGTGTGCTGCGATTCATGGGATTGCAGAGAGTTGGTCTAGACTGAACGACTGAACTGAGTGGAACTGAATATGAAAATGAAGAGAGGAGGACCATTGAGGCAATTTTTCACCCATTGGGAAAGTAATTGGATCCCTGCTTCACAAAACACCACCAAAGCAATTAAGACACATACTAAGAACCAACACTTGAAAGGATAATTCCATGGACTGTCAAAACCATGGGACTGAAAGAGTCTACCAAGACTAAGCGACTATAACTTTCACTTTCGGTCAAGAAAAAAAAATCCATTTTTCTGTCATTTCAGTGGTTAGCACTGATTGCGGACACCCAAAGATTGGGAAGAAATGGAGAAAGAAGAAGACTAAATGTTGTCAGGTGGGGGAGGGAGGAATGGGGAGTGCTCGACATGGATCCAGGCTTTGCTGGGCAGTGGAGGGATAGAATGAGAGGGTCCGAATATAGACAGTGGTGCTGGTAACACATCGTGAAGGCCTGAATGTTCCCAAACTGCATCAATTAAAGTAAAATTTATTAACAAAAACTTAACCCAAAAAAATACATAAAGCCATAACAAAAATAAAACATCACAGGCCAGGTACACAGGAACCAGAGGCAAATTAGCTCAGGGGAAGGGCCCTCAGCCTGCCCTGGGTGGGTAGTGTGTTGATGGCATCCACGGGAAGCAGACAGGGATGGAGGCTGCAGAGCCAACCGCTCCCCCGGACGAGGGGCATCCGGGAAGGGTTTAGGGTCTCTGTCCCCGGCGGGGGCCGGTTCTCCCTGCAGACCTGGGTCAGTCATGGTGGGCATCTGGTTGTTGGCCAGGAGCCATTGCAGGCTCTCCCTGCAGAGGTGGTGACGCATCCCATGACTCGGGTTCTCCTGCCAAAGCCAGAGCAGGTGCAGGTGCAGGTGTAGGTGCAGGTGGATGTTCTGGCTGAGGGAGTGGGACATCGGTGCCTGTGGCTGGGGGTCCTGCAGGCACACAGGTCCCATATGCCCAGTTGGCTGGCCGGTACCCAGTTGGCCCGGTGTCTTGTGGAAGGGAAGTCTCAGGTCTCCATCTCCCCTCCGTGGATACCTGGGTCTGGCGACCTTGGCCACCACTGCTGGAGGGACAGCACGTAGACTTGGAGTCTGGATGTAATGAGAGGCCAGTGCTAGACCTGTGAGAGAAGAGAAGGTTACCCATCGCCAGCATTTTGATGTGTGTATACGGGGACAGAAAGCTTCCCAGAGAATCTCAAAGAATACCCAGCATATAATGCACTCAGACTGCAGTGGGAAAGTTGGGTGGTGTGAGGCCAGCCTTTGTTCCAGGCCCAGACCCAGCTCTGGGGGACTCCTCCCTGTGTAGCTCAGCATCCCCTCTGCACACACTCACATGCACAGCCCCAGCCTCCTCACCTCTGGGCTCTGCCGTGCTGGGCTCCAGGTCCTCCTGCTGCCTCAGAGGCAGGGCTTCTCAGGGCTGCGGGTCAGAGCCGAGTGTGCTGAGCTCCGTGGAAGCCTGAGACTGGGCCCTGCCGTGTGTCCTGGGTGGTTTCTGTGAAGCAGGCCTTCCCTGCTTCCTCTTCGTTCCCAGCTGGGATGAGCCAGCTCGAGGAAAACGAGGAGTTTCTGCCCTCTGGGCCAGATGAGGCCCTTTTTGGCTGAAGGGTCTCAAGGGAAGTCACATCTTCCCTTTTGAACTTGGGAGGCGTCGTTCAAAAACTTGAGGCTATACAAAAATTCCCTGACTTATCTGTCTCCAATCGAGTAGAACAACGAAGGTATCTTCACAAAGGAAGAGGATCCCCATTCTCCCCCTCTTCAGTGAGAGACGAGGGTTCCTTTTCCTGAATCGTCGAGAAATGATTCATACCTTCCTATTGCATCTCAAGAGGAGGCACTGTCCACAGGAAACTCGAGAGGAACTCCAGGGTTNAAGAATATTGGACAGGGTAGCCTGACCTTTATGCAGCGGATCAGGCTTCCTGACCCAGGAATCAAACTGGACTCTCCTGCAGTGCAGGAGGATTCTTCACCAGTTGAGATATCAGAGAAGCTCACTATCTATTAAGACCAGCTACTAATTGTAGGATTACCCTAAAGAGTCTTCACAGGTTTACGGGAGCAACCTGCTAAGGTAGCAATCGATGTCCTTATTCTAGAGGACAAACCTGGGGCTCTAAGAAGAGGGTAACTCAGCTATACCAAGGAAGTGTGTACCCAGACAAACGCCCCAGTTCTTGCTGTGAGAACTCAGGGAGGCCACATAGTGGGGCTTGTCTGTGTGACAGGGGCTAAGGCACCCAGCCCACACTGGGTGCTGTGGGAACTATAGCAAGGAAGTGTGTACCCAGACAAACCCCCCAGTTCTTGCTGTGAGAACTCAGGGAGGCCACATAGTGGGGCTTGTCTGTGTGACAGGGGCTAAGGCACCCAGCCCACACTGGGTGCTGTGGGAACCTGACTTGGTAACTGTCATCTGGCAGCTCGGAGACTCCCCAAAGCAGTTTGCACTGAAGAGAGGAAGGGCACCTCCCTTCATCCACCCCACCACACCCACTGGGTACTCCCACACCTTGCTCCCTTTATCTTGCTTTCTGAGGAAATTAGAGTCGTGCTCATGTGACCACATCGGCTGTCAAATTTTCACAGGCTACCACTGGAGCTTCTACAGGAAAGGCCAAGTGCCTTTGCCTCTGAGTATCTCTCTTTCCTTTGCACCATCGGGGCCCTCCTCCACACTTGCACACCAGAGGCCGTTTCTGAGACGCGCAGGGACCCTCCCTCAGTTTGCAACAAGTTGTATCCACTGCTGTCCTTTCAGTGGCTCCCTTGAAACGCAGCTCATGTGCTCCTTTGCCTGCATGGCGGCCCACCTGGCTGCCATGGGAGGGACAGAGCTGACTGTGAATCCAAAGCTCAGATCTCACAGATGGGAATCTGTGTATAAAGGACCTGATTATTCACGCTGTAAAGGCTGAAGTAGGCTCCAGGGGTCCAGAATTAGGGCTTGGGCCAAAGTGACTCCACAGGCGTTTGGATGCCAGGGGAGGCTTCTGGTGATAGTGAGGCTGGGGTGAGATTCTTGAGGTTCTGAAAGCCCACTGTGTGCAGGTTCTTGGTGCACAGAGAAGGAGGAGTCTGCCCTGGAGGTGGTCGCATCTCACGGCTGAGCCGCACAGGCAGGCACACTCCTGAAAGCACCTGAGCTGCCTTCCTGAGGGCGTGATTTGGGGCAGAGGAAGAGACCCAGGTCTGCTCGCTCGTGTGGTCTCCGGGGTATGTGGACAGCAGATGAAACGCTTAGCACGGTGCTGACCATCGCTGCTGTCTGCAAAGGGTGGACACTGGCGGGTGTCTTCATCGGAGAGGTCAGGCTGTCTCTAAACTACACTGGCCATGAGCATGGCCTGTCCACCCTCATATGTGTCTTCTCTTCCTTACTGAACATTCATTGCCAAGAGGGTTTTGGGGCAATAAGATGTTGGGTTTTCTCTAGCTCTGTCCAGTGAGGAACGCTTTTTGGTCGTTGGTGCTGTTCGTTTTCTGGCTCTCTCTTTTGGCTTCCTCTGTGAATTTGTTGTGGAGCAGCAAGAGCGCCACATCTTCCTTCTGGCCGAGATGTCACATTTACAACAGCAATGCCTACCTGCAGGTTCTGACCACATTTGCCCAAAGAGCTTCGTTTTGGAGATGACATCTTGAAAGTACCTACACGGTCCTTTCAGTTACCCAAAGCCTACTTCAAATGAAATAAAAACAAGAAATCTCACGTTTAGTTCTACAATATTTGGAGATTCAGAAAAATCCCCTGGAGAACGGAAAAGTAACCCACTCAGAATCCTGGCCTAGATAATTTCAGGGACTGTCAAAACCATGGGCCTGAAAAGAGTCTACCAAGACTCAGCGACTATAAATTTCACTTTCCATCAAGAAAAAAAAAATCCATTTTTCTATCATTTCAGTGATTAGCACTGATTGCGGACACCCAAAGAATGGGAAGAAATGGAGAAAGAAGAAGACTAAATGTTGTCAGGTGGGGGAGGGAGGAATGGGGAGTGCTCGACATGGATCCAGGCTTTGCTGGGCAGTGGAGGGATAGAATGAGAGGGTCCGAATATAGACAGTGGTGCTGGTTACACATCGTGAAGGCCTGAATGTTCCCAAACTGCATCAATTAAAGTAAAATTTATTAACAAAAACTTAACCCAAAAAAATACATAAAGCCATAACAAAAATAAAACATCACAGGCCAGGTACACAGGAACCAGATGCAAATTAGCTCAGGGGAAGGGCCCTCAGCCTGCCCTGGGTGGGTAGTGTGTTGATGGCATCCACGGGAAGCAGACAGGGATGGAGGCTGCAGAGCCAACCGCTCCCCGGGACGAGGCTCTCCCGGGAAGGGCTCTGGGTCTCTGTCCCGAGCGGGGGCCGGTTCTCCCTGCAGGGATGGGTCAGTCATGGAGGGCATCTGGTTGTGGCCAGGATCCAGGACAGGCTCTCCCTGCAGAGGTGGTGATGCATCCCCTGACTCGGGTTCTCCTGCCAAAGCCCGAGCAGGAGCAGGTGCAGGTGTAGGTGCAGGTGGATGTTCTGGCTGAGGGGGTGGGACATCGGTGCCTGTGGCTGGGGGTCCTACAGACACACAGGTCCCATATGCCCAGTGGGCTGGCCGGTACCCAGCTGGCCCGGTGTCTTGGGGAAGGGAAGTCTCGGGTCTCCATCTCCCTTCCGTGGATCCCTGGGTCCGGCGCCCGTGGCCACCACTGCTGGAGGGACAGCATGTAGAAGTGGAGTCTGGATGTAATGAGAGGCCAGAGCTAGAGTTGTGTGAAAAGAGAAGGTTACCCATCACCAGCATTTTGATATGTGTATACGGGGAAAGAAATCTTCCCAGAGAATCCCAAAGAATACCCAGCTTAGGATGCACTTGGACTGCAGTGGGAAAGTTGGGTGGTGTGAGGCCAGCCTTTGTTCCAGGCCCAGACCCAGCTCTGTGGGACTCCTCCCTGTGTAGCTCAGCACCCCCTCTGCACACACTCATATGCACAGCCCCAGCCTCCTCACCTCTGGGCTCTGCCGTGCCGGGCTCCAGGTCCTCCTGCTGCCTCAGAGGCAGGGCTTCTCGGGGCTGCGGGTCAGAGCCGGGTGTGCTGAGCTCCGTGGCAGCCTGAGACTGGGCCCTGCCGTGTGTCCTGGGTGGTTTCTGTGGAGCAGGCCTTATCTCTGCACACACTCACATGCACAGCCCCAGCCTCCTCACCTCTGGGCTCTGCCGTGCCGGGCTTCAGGTCCTCCTGCTGCCTCAGAGGCAGCGCTTCTCACGGCTGAGGGTCAGAGCCGGGTGTGCTGAGCTCCATGTCAGCCTGAGACTGGGCCCTGCCGTGTGTCCTGGGTGGTTTCTGTGGATCAGAAACCGCTTCCTCTTCGTTCCTCTGTGGATCAGAAACCGCTTCCTCTTCGTTCCCAACTGGGCTGAGCCCTCCACGGGCATGCTCACCTGAAGCCTGCCCTGGGCCTCACAGGCAGGGTGGTGGTGGTCCGACCCCTCCCTCCGGGAGGTGGATGGGGTGCCCCCCTCATCGGCCACATCCACGGGCACGATCTGAAAGGACACTGACCGTCAGCCAGCCCTCCTTGGAGTTGACTGAGCTGGCCCTGAGCAGTATGGCAGCTGCTTCTGCCCGCCCCAACTTCTGCTGCCAGCAGAAACGTGTGTCTGCTCGGGTACCATCCCTGGACCATGGAGACCCCCTTGAGGCCGTGGGGTCTTCCTGGGCAGCTGGTGCTGCCTGGACTCTCCCCATCCCACCCAGCCTGCTCTCCCCTGGGGTGTGGACACTGCCAGCCACCCAGCCCACAGACTTCTAACCCACATCCGCGTGGGCTTGCTAGAGGCAGACATACCCCCAAGAAGGCCTCTTCNTACCCACCTGTACTCCTGCTCGGGTACCCACCCTGGACCAAGGAGACACCCCTGAGGCCGTGGAGTCTTCCTGGGCAGCCGGTGCTGCCTGGACTATCCCCATCCCGCCCAGCCTGTTCTCCCCTGGGGTGTGGACACAGCCAGCCACCCAGCCCACAGACTTCTGACCCACATCCCCGGGGGCTTGCTGGAGGCAGACATACCCCCGAGAAGGCCTCATCCACACACACAGGGAAAGGACTCGGGGTTACCCGGGGGGCACGGGAGAGGGGACCTGGTCCGGCCCGGGGCTCCCGTGTTACCTTCCTGTTCCT
>SJYX01008253.1:49367-95257 GCA_006410675.1 Oreotragus oreotragus | reverse complement strand
CTCTTTTGATATCCTATCATTTTGCCTTTTCATACTGTTCATGGGGTTCTCAGGGCAAGAATACTGAAGTGGCTTGCCATTCCCTTCTCCAGTGGACCACGTTCTGTCAGACCTCTCCACCATGACCCGCCCGCCTTGGGTTGCCCTGCAGGCATGGCTTGGTTTCATTGAGTTAGACAAGGCCCTGGTCCTAGTGTGATTAGATTGACTAGTTTTCTGCGAGTATGGTTTCAGTGTGTCTGCCCTCTGATGCCCTCCTGCAACACCTACCATCTTACTTGGGTAAATTCTTCGTGTTGGAAGGAAAGGGAAAATAAGAGAGTTTTACACCACCACCCTTCCCGGCACCACTACAGAGGCTGGAAACAGAGCAAGTTAAAAAGTTCAATGCCTGGAGCTCCCAAAGATGTTGTCATGTTACATCATGGAGAACCCAGAACAGAAGAGGAGGGAAGCAGGTGCCGGGTCAGGGCACATACAGAACACCAGGTCCTAGGCGGTAATAAGGAATACTCACAAAGCAAGAACGCTCTCTTCCCTCGGCTTCTTTCATTTCCTTTGTGTCTCAAAGTGTGATCCGTGAAGTCCTGGGGAACTCTGCAGGAGAATCCAAGAGATCAAAACTACTTTCATAATGATGTTTGAAGAATGATTTGCCTTTTACACTATGTGGACATTTATATTGATGATGCAAAAGTAATACTGGGTCAAACTGACAGTCCCTTAATACATGTTGAAGCAGGAGCACCAGATTGTACCCAACAGACACCATTTTCTTCACCAGCACAAACTCACAAATCAAAAGGAAAGAAAGCTAGATCTACTTAAGAATCCTTGGTGAAACATTAAAAGTCACTACTTTCATTAAACCTCAACACTTCAGGATGGGTCTTAGTAATACTCTGACAAACCAGGACAGACACAGAGGCACATCTGCTCCATACTAAGGTGGAACGGGTATTGCCAAGATAAGTGCTTGTGTTATTATTGTTTGAGTTACAAGCTGAACTAACCTTTTTTTTTTTTCATGAAATATCATTTTTACTTGAAAAAACAACTTATTCCGATTTGGGAATTTGGCAGACATTTTCTTGAAAATGAACAAAATGAGCCTGTTATTTCAAAGAAAACATCTGGCAATATTTATTGACAAGTAACATTTAAGAAACTACCTCTTGCTGAGATTTGTGGTCATATCTATAATTATTCAAAAAAAGCTACTAAAATATTCCTCCCTTTTCCAAATGCATATCTCCATGACACCAGATTTTCTTCATATACTTCACTAGAAACATCTACCAGATTGAATACAGATGCCAATATAAAAATCCAGTTTGTCTTTTATCAAGTCAGACATTAAAAATATCTGCAAAAAATATTGCAAAAAATATTGCAAAAAATATAAAACAATGCTGTGCTAGTCAATGATTTTTTGTTTGGGAAAATAAATACATATTTTATTTTAAAAATGTTAATTTAAAAAATGTTAATTTACCTATAATGGGTTTATTGTTTTCAAATGAATTAATAATATGTGTTTCTTAATGTCTTAGTTTTTATTTCTAGTATAGTTAATATTCATAGCTATAATCCCAAAATAACCAAAAACTCTTTGGAATCCTCAATTTTTAAGAATATAAAGGAATCCTGAGACCAAAACTCGGTATATTAGATAGTTAAAATAGAAATTTCTATCAGTAATATATAATAGAACTATGTCATAGAAATAGAAAAATATGTAATAGAAATATATAGCAGAAATCCTACATTTCTAATAGCATAGATCATTTTCATTCTACTGCAAAAAAGAGGTAGCTTTTTTATACTGTTAAAGGAAAAATCCACACAGCAGAATCAAGATTGCCACCCACCTTGTCCTCACAGGAGCCAGTGGCTTGTGAGGGTCAAAGAGCTGTTAGTATGCAGTGGCAGCTGAGCTATTGGCACAGGAAAGAGCCAGCAATGACTGTATTGGGGAATAAGAAAAGGTATGATGGGAAAAAATTCTCCATCACTTTATGGGCCTTTCTAGTGAGGAGATCTGAACAATGAGAAATGTACTCTGATACAAGATTACTTTTTTAGATAAATTTATGTTTTCCCTTCTGTTTTGCCCCTTTGAGGCCCTCATTCATGTGAGTACAGGTTCTCTGCTCTCTTGCCTCAGGGAAAGTTTGGAGTTGCAATATCTAAATTTTATTTTAAGGGCCACTAAGGAGAATATAGTTAAATCTGGGGAGGAATATCCCCTGTCTAAAATGAGAGTCTCTCTGGCTTGGTTGGGGAGACAAAGTCTAGGGCCGTCTGTGTCCTGCCTTACTTCCTGCCAGTGCCCCCAAGAGCCCAGCAGGACCTCAGAGAGACAATCAGTGTACCAAGGGGCAGACCACTGGCTCAGGCTTCTCCAACCACAACAATGGCCTCCATGCACTAAAGATGGCACAAAGATGGCAGAAGGGAGGCCCTTAAAGGCTCCAAAGGGAGAGACAGTGGCATCTTGCCAGTAACCTGTGTGGCCAGATGGCTGATGCCTTTCTGGGCCCTAGGATGTGTCAACACTGCTTGAGAGCCTGGAACCTAGATACAGCCTCCAACCCCAAGACCAAGGAGTTGAATTCCTCACTAGCCCTTTGGAATGTGGGGAAAGGGTCAAAGTTAACTACTGAATTAAAAGTATAGAAGTATGAATATTATTTGGCAATAAAAAGGAACGACACAGTGACACTTGCTATAATAAAGATGAACCTTAAAAACATTATGCTAAATGAAGTCAGTCACAAAAGGTCACATATTTTATGATCCCACTTATAAAAAAGGTCCAGAATAGGCAACTCTACAGACAGAAAGTTGGTCAGTGGTCACCTGGGGTTGGGGAACTAAGGGGTAAATACTGAAGGGTGTGTGTGTGCAAGTCGTTTCAGTCATGTCCAACTCTTTGCAACCCTATGGACCATAGCCTGCTGGGCTCCTCTGTCCATAGGATTCTCCAGGCAAGAACACTGGAGTGAGTTGCCATACCGTCCTCCAGGGAATCTTCCTGACCCAGCAATCCAATCAGAGTCTCTTACATCTCCTGCATTGGCAACCAAGTTCTTTACCACTAGCACCATCTACGAAGCCCAAATACTGAAGAATAGGTGATTTTTTTTTTTTTTTGGAGAGGAGAGGGGTGATGAAAATGTCATAAAATCTATTGTGATGATAGATGTACAATTCTGTGCCTATACCCAAGAATTGAATTTCATACTTAAAAAGGGTGAATTACATGGTATATCAGTTATATCTCAATAAAGCTGTTACCCAAAAAAAAGTATAGGTCTGATCTCATGCCTATTTTACATACACCATGCTTTACAGTCATTTCATAAGGCTGCATCAAGGTGAAGTGGTAACTTCTGAACACACATGTTGTACTGGCTCGGGGCCTAGTCGAAATGGCCACAGCACCAGCATTGTGGAAAGGTGTGGCACAGGGCAGAACAGGCTCCAGGGAACAGGGGAGGGGGCAACAAGTGCTCTTGGCAAGTGGTCTGTGTCCTAAGGGGCCACACATGCCACCAGGGCACCATCTTGGGGAATACTAGAGCAAGTAATATTCAGAGATGTGAGAGAACAACCAACATTAAGGATATCCTCAGCAGATTGCAACACCCCTCAGACAAGGGGTCCAGTTGCAGAATCTTGCCCTAACACATGATTGTGATGAGGGCTACAGCCCTGGAGAGACTGGGCAAGTTATCCAAGAAAGACCTGAGGCAACCTAGCAGGGATTTAATTAGTAAATAATAATAAGTTAATCATAATAGAAATGTATAATTCATGATATTTGTGTATAATAGTATGAACTATAAATCACATAAGCTCTAATAATAATGACAATAGCAAACACTAATTGTCAGGTACTGCTATATGTACTTTACATTTTTTAATTTACTAAGTCTTCACAACCTCTGAAATCACTACTATTATCCTCCCCATTTTACAAATAGAAAATTGAGTCACAAAAAGATGAGGAAACTTGACCAAGCTCATTAGTAAGGGCAGAGCTGAAATTAAAACACAAGCAATATGGTCCCAGGACCTGTTCTGACAACTCTACCACGTTGCGTTTAGGGTAGAGGCCCACTTACTACAACTGATTAACTAGGCCCGCAGGAACCATGGTTGGTATTGAATCCCCTTTAGCACTGAACCAGAAATCTTTAAAGCCCTTCCCACATAGGAAGGGTTGGTCCCAGAGCCTGGGCTGCAGGTAGCCAGACAGGGAAGCAGACAACCACAGACACATCTTGTTTTCTTCTTTTACAGTTGAGGAATCTGAGGCTCAAAGAGGTTACACAGTTTGCCTGAAGACTCAGTAAACAATGGAGTCAAGAAAGGATCTCAGAACTCTTGATTCTAAGATGGAAGCTGTGAGCTGGCTTTTAGAAATGGGCTGGCAATGTCAAATAGTAAGTGAACTGGGCAGTGGGGTAGCAGAATGGTTAAAAACACGTGCTTGGTGGCCAGACTCCAGCTATGCCAAGCACCTTATGATCTTGAAAGAGCTACTAACCTTTCCTATAAAACAGAGTTAGTAATAGTAGTAACAATGTCTGCCTCTTAGAGTTGCTCTGGGAATTCTATGAAAAAGCTTGTGTGTGAAAATCTGATTGCCCAACATACAGTGAGTGAGTGACGTCGCTCAGTCGTATCCAACTCTTTGTGACCCCATGGACTGTAGCCCACCATGCTCCTCCGTCCATGGGATTTTCCAGGCAAGAGAGCTGGAGTGGGTTGCCATTTCCTTCTCCAGAGGATCTTCTTGACCCAGGGATTGAACCCCAGTCTTCCGCATTGTAGGCAGATGCTTTACCATCTGAGCTACCAGGCAAGTCCAACATGCAGTACCAACAGGCAGTAGGTTCTCAGTAAGTGGGAGCTGTTTGAGCAGCTGTTCCTCTTATCCTGCTGAGTGATGACAAGCTCTGCGGCAGCCCAGATCTTTCCCCTATGCCATTTTACCTCCTTACACTTAATAGACTATAAGATGGCATAAACATAACTTTTATATGCACTGGGCATATATTCTGGCTCAGAATATCAGTGTTGAAAGGCACATTAGAATGTTGTTACTTTTCAGTCGTGTCTGACTCTTTGCTACCCCATGGACTGCATCACACCAGGCTTCTCCTTCACCATCTCCTGGAGCTTGCTCAAACTCATGTCCATTGAGTTGGTGATGCCTTCCAATCATCTCATACTCTTTCATCCCCTTCTCCTGTCTTCTATCTTTTCCAGCATCAGGGTCTTTTTCAATGAGTCAGCGCTTTGCATCAGGTGGCCAAAGTATCGGAGCTTCAGCTTCAGAACGTCAGCCCTTTCAATGAATATTCAGGGTTGCTTTCCTTTAGGATTGATTGGTTTGATCTCCTTGAATCCAGTCCAAGGGAGTCAACAAATGAGAAAATTGAGGGTCAGAGCAGTCACATATGTTTCACAGGTTTTATGGCTAGTTACCAGGAAAGCAAAGCCAGATCTTTAATTTGCAATTTAAAAATTTTCAAAGCTGTTAGGAGGAGGTAGAAAAGAAGAAAACTTAAGAAGTGAAATTGTAACAGCTTCATGTAGCCCTTCAATCCTGAACCTAAGGCACAGGAAAAGACCTGCCACCCTTGAGAAAACCTTGACCACTAATGATGCTCTGGCCAAGCCTGTCCCCACTGTCAGCGTGCTCAGGTGAAGTGATGCTTCCCAGCCAGCAGGAAGTATTGCTTTCAGATATTCATCCCATACCAGCCCACCCTTAGATGATGGTATAGTCTGTACTGAACAAAGGAAACTTGACTTTGGGTGATACACAAAAGAAGTTAACAAAAGGGTGGGAACCAGTATCTTGGAAAGCATATGGTAGGTATGGGATTAGTGTTAGTAAAAGGATCAAAGGGAAAAAAAAAAATCCTTTTATAATTCTTGAGTGGATTGGCTTAACTTGCTAAAAGACTAGCTGAAAAGTGAATGAAATTAACAAGCAGGTGTTAGATGGGGATGCAGGGCATTAGAGACGGTGTATTGAACTGAACAAGTAATAAAGAGCCTCAAGAGTGAGGCTTGAGGAAAACAAATGTGTGTGCTTGCGCATGTGCACACATATATATTTAGCTGAGAGTGCCTGTCTTCCCCCCTTTGCAGTTAATTTAAGAGCTGCCCTCAAAGGCAAATTAAATTGTGTCCACTGTGCTATTTACAAGCATTGAGGAAGGTCTGGGGGCATGATGGAAGAAGTGGTGGGAGTATGACAGGGCAAGGCAGTTAAGGATGAAGGAGCAGAGATTCCAAACTGAAATTGCTGGGTCCACCTGCTACACATTAATTATTCAACAGTTACTGTCTATTTAGTGTCACTGCTGCACCTTTTAAGAAAAAGACGCACATTTGGGAAACACTTGACAAATCTACTCACCAAAGAAAGAAAAGGTTAGAATTCTGTATATTTTTTAGCTACATATATTATGAAGAGAAACTAACTTGACCCCATTTGATAAAAACACAGTGAGTGACTACTGAGCAAAGAAATCATCCTACACATCAAAGTTTTCCATTGACTACAACCAATGTTCTAGTCCTGTCTAATAGTTTTAAGTACCCAAATGATGTTAACTTGTGCAGTTTTGCATTTTCAGTTAAAAGAGCACTTGGTACAAATATGTAAAGGAAAAATGCAGTTAATATTGCAGACTACCCACTAGCATTATCCACTGTGACATCATACATTAATAAGATGGATCTCAAAGATCACAGGTCTTCCTGGAGACGTTGCCTCAACAGGAGAACCACAAGTGTTATGCAAAAAAAGAGCTGTCCCCAAACTGAGGAACGTTGACACCAAATATATCTGCATACTCCTTCTGATGAGTGATGCACACGTGTTCACTTGTAACTACCACTCCAGAAGCTACTGTTCATTGTCTGCATGCCAGGGCCGCTGGTTTTTCTATACATGGGGCTGAAGTTAGGTGCTCTGCTCAACTGGCAGCTTTCTTTTTTTGTGGAGACATCCTTGGGGAAGCCCAGTTTTTGTCCATATTCTTATATCCTCTGGTCTTGGAATTTTGATGGTGCTTGTCCTTTTGTCTTCATGGAGCATTTGCAAGCTCACCTGCAATCTTCTCTAGGCTTCCTCTCTCTCCACTTTTTTCACAGATAATATTTTAGCTTGGTGGGAAACTATTGTTTGCCTAGGAGCTGCTGGGTTAGTACAGTTTTGTTGGGATCTTCTATGTTTATTTACATGTTTGTTTTTTGTCTGTTTACATCATGGCTTTGACCCACTTCAGTCATTTGGGGAACTTATATTTAAATACAGACCCATGACTAGAGTTATGCGCACCACTTTCAAGATGTTTTTCTTTAGTCTCTTCCATATTTTAAACTGCCTTGGCCACATAAATACACATAGAAGTAACTGGAATATAATTTCTATATACCTCTACTAGCTATGTTGATCTACCTCTAAGAGAAATGTTGTCAACTGTCTCTTGCTTAAGTAAACTAGGTAGGAGATCAGTAGTGGCTCTCACAAAAGGAGAGATGGAATTGGAGCCATCAACAGGATTAGATTTCACCACATTCCATTCCCTCTGGAGCCGAAATGCCAGCTCAATTGGCATCAAGTCTCTTGGATTTACAAGGTATGAGAAAGAACCAAAGGGTAATAACGTCTCTTATGAGAAGAGTGGAGATTCCAGAGGGAGGGGACATGGGCACAAGTCTGTAGGCCTTGGAAGGGGGTGGTAATAAAAAGAGGGATTGAGGAGAGAAGGGCCAACAATTTAGAACACCCTCTTCCCCAAACCTAAATCCTTTGAGCCCCTTCTTCTGTGTAGTACATGGGGAGAAAACTTCAGTTTAAATTGGCACTGCCTCTTTTCCTCTTCAGAGAAGGCAATGGCACCCCACTCGAGTACTCTTGCCTGGAAAATCCCATGGACGGAGGAGCCTGGTAGGCTACAGTCCATGGGGTCGCGAAGAGTCGGACGCGACTGAGCGACTTCACTTTTACTTTTCACTTTCACGTATTGGAGAAGGAAATGGAAACCCACTCCAGTGTTCTTGCCTGGAGAATCCCAGGGACGGGGGAGCCTGGTGGGCTGCCGTCTATGGGGTCGCACAGAGTCGGACACGACTGAAGCCACTTAGCAGCAGCAGCAGCTTTTCCCCTTACACTGCATGGTTCTTTTTGAAACATATCTGATCCTAGGACCAAAGTGTCATCAGGGCAAAAAAGAACAACCTCCAGATACTGCTGAACAGTGCAGCCTTTGCTCTAGTGATAAGGCAGCCCAGAGGCCCCCAGCCTTCCCCAAAGACCTGACTACATCAGTTCTTCCATCCTTCTCAGTGGAGAGGCTCAGTAAATTAAGCACTTCAGTGATCCACAAAATACTGAATCTGCATGAATTTTGTCTTTCTGTTTCTAGAGCCCTTGGGAAACTAACATGTTGATTTGGAGGATTTCAGAATTCATGAGTTTCCTAAGAACCAATATGGAAGGGAGATTTATTTATCTACTGCTATTCTTTGGGACTGTAGAATTTCTGTGCCTAGGTTTTCTTTAAAAAAAAAAAAAAAAAACTTCGGAAAAATAAAAGCCCTAAAGGGAAATATAGGAAAACCTCCTGGACAAATGACCATTCATACGAATGCCTCCAGGACAAACAACCATTTAGGTTATACAAATGGAACATACTTACAGTATCTTAAATCTGATAGCAACTTAATCAGATGTAAGAAACAGTGCACAGAACGGACATGGGTTCTCAAATTTCAATGTGCCTCAGAATCACTGGCGGGACTTGCTAAAAGTGAAGATCCAAGGGGGCCATCCACTGGGATTCTGGAGTGGGGACCCCAAATCTGTGTGTTTCATAAGAACCACGGGAGCTTGTTTCAAGTGGTTCCATGAACAAATTGTTAAAAGACATCAGTTGGTCCCAGGAGCCTCAGTTCCCACCTTCTCCACTTGCGCTTCTTCCCTTCTCCTGCTCCCCTAAAACAGGTCTCATCAAGGCCACCGTAACTCCCATGTTCCCAAGTCTGTGATCAGTTCTCATCCCCTCCTGCACGACCCAAAGGCAATAGTTGACCCAGCTGAGCACTCTCTCTCCTCTGAAGCATGTTCTCCACTTGGCTCAAAGGGCACTCCTCTCTCTTGGTATCCCTTTCCCTTTCTATTTACTCTTTCTCAGTTTCCTTTGCTGACCTTACCTTTCTAATTTCTAAATTTTGGAGTGCCCCAGGGTTTCAATTTATAGGACTTTCTCCTTCTCAACCTACACTCATTTCTTCAGTATTTTCATCCAGTGCATTGGTTTAAATGATCTATTATGCTGGGAATTTCCAAACATGTGTTTATAGTCCATTCTGCTCTCCTGAGCAGTTATAGATCCAGTTGCCAACTCAGCATCTCCAGTTGGATGTCTAAACAGTATATGATAACATGTACAAACACCCTGACTGATCCTTTCTCTCTCAAAACCTGCTTGTTCATCAATGTTTTTCAGCTTAGTAATGGGTAACTCTTTTCTTTCAGTTGCTAAGTCCAAAAACCTTCAGTTACCATTGACTCCTCGGTTTCTTCATATTCCACATCTAAACCATCAGCAAATCCTGTCAGCTCTACCAGGAAAAACATCCAAATCCAACCGCTTGCCATTTCCAGTACTCTCAACCTGGTCTAAGCCATGATCACTACTGGGTTACTGCAGTAGCCTCCTAACTAGTCCCAGTACCTGCTTCCCCCCAACTCGGCAACTAGAGTGTGATCCTCTTCAAGCAAGAGTCAGGTCACATCATGTCACTCCTCTGCTCAAAACCCTCCAAAGCCTTCTTGTCTCAAAGTAAAATCCAAGTTGCCCACAATGATCCACATGAAACTACATTGTCTAATCCAGTGCTAATTTCCCGACCTCATCTTGCCGCTTCAGCCTTTGCACTAGCTACTCCTCTGCCTAAAAGGCTCTTCTCCCAGGTACCCATGCTTGCTCACTCACCTCCTTTGGGTTTCTGTTCAAATGTCCTCTGTTTAGAAAGGTTACCTAAATGTGGTAGGCAGTGTCTAAGATGATCTCCACCTCCTGGTATTCATGCTGCTGCTGCTAAGTCGCTTCAGTTGTGTCCGACTCTGTACAACCCCACAGACGGCAGCCCATTGGGCTCCGCCATCCTTGGGCTTCTCCAGGCAAGAACACTGGAGTGGGTTGCCATTTCCTTCTCCAATGCATGAAAGTGAGAAGTGAAAGTGAAGTCGCTCAGTCGTGTTTAACTCAGCAACCCCATGGACTGCGGCCTACCAGGTTCCTCCGTCCATGGGAGTTTCCAGGCAAGATTACTGGAGTGGGGTGCCATTGCCTTCTCCGCCTGGTATTCATACCCTTATACAATTCCCAACACTCGTATGTGGGCTGAATTTAGTGTCGTGCCTCTAGCGAACAGAACAAGACAGTGGCAATGGATGTCACCTCCGAGAGTATGTCACAAGAAGACTGTGGTCTGCATCTTGGGCACACTCATCTCTCCTTTGCCTGGTACTCTGTGGGAGGCCAACCACCATATCGACAGGCCCAGGTGGCAGGGACTAAGGGAGGCTTCCAGCCAAGAGCCTGCAAAGAACAGAGACCCTCAATCTAACAGCCTGAAATGGACTGAATCCTGCCAATTCTTCCAGCTGACACACTGAATGGAATCTCTTGAGAGACTTGAAGCAGAGACACCAGCTAAGCCTTTCCCAGTTCCTAATACACAGACACTATAATTTAATAAGTTTATGTATATGTGTGTTAAGCCATAAGGATTGGGGGTAATTTCTTACTTGGCAATATACAATTAACATTCTGATCATCCTATATATTCACAAAATCCTGCTACCCTTGCAACCTGGTATTCCTATTCCTCTTACCCCCAGAACTTTCTACATAACCCTGAGCTCTCAAAACTTTGCACATTATCAGTTTGTTTAGTTCTGTCTCTACCCACTAAATGAAAGCTCCATGAGGCAGGGATATTGGTGGGCTTTTTTCACTGTTATATTCCCAGCACCTAAAACATGTCTGGAACATAGTAGGCACTCAATAAAAATGTGTTGAGTGAGCCAGTGAACCTGAGTAAGGGAAAGAGCTTCGTAAAATGGTGAAAATACAACTCACAAAGTTGTTGTGAGTGTTCAACAAGCAAAATACATAACACCTCTGGTTCTTAGTAGATGATTAACAAAGTAAGGTTCTTCCTCCAAAAGAAACTTTCATCAAATGACATTAGTACAGACAGATACAATTGTAGTACCTTCAGACTGGGATGCTTATTTGCATAATTCTTGGCAAAGAAGATGGGACAGTTCATTTAAACCAAGATACAAAGCCTTACTAGTTCAGGGGCTGTTTTAATTGTGGGCATCACCCAGCTTGCCTCCATTCTTCAGGATCTCTGAAAGCAAAGAGCACTGCACTAAAATGTGAGCCACACCTTCCGTTTTCCATATTGCTCTATAACGCAGTTTCCTTTTAGCATTAAGGACTTTGAATTCATCAGGGAAGTTCTTTCAGGCCTCTACAGGCTCTGAATTAGATTCTCACTTTGAGAGTCATTCAGGGAAAAATAAAAAATAGTTCCTTCTGCCACTCTTACTGAATGGCCTCTTAAAACCCCACTGTCTTCATAACCATTGCCAGACAATAAGATAATCCCCTGAGCAGTAGGCAATTATTACCATTTCAAAACCATTGTGCAGTTGCCTCTGAAACGAAATCACTGAGTTATATGATCTTCAGTTATTATGAACTTAGCCATTCTCCAGCAGGAAACAGTGTAAGCAGACCATTTCTACAGAACAATAATGTTTAAAACTTTAATATCGGCCAAGCAATAGGAGCAATTTTCCTAACAGGATTGAACTAAGGATAAATGGATGTCTGACAAGCTATTCAACTGCACCGATGTTTCTTGAACCCTTCAGGAACTGTATGTTGTTCATTGTTTTATCCAAATCTGGCACAGTTCCTGTTATATAAGTGGTGCTCAGAAAATGTTTGTGGATTAGATAGATGTATAGGCAAATGAAAACATTATGATAAGCCCCTGAATGACTGTCTCCTTGTATAAGCTAGTCCACCTGGCTGCAGTATCTGGGTGGTCACTTCTTTCTTGCCTGAATCAACTGATGGCCTCACTCGTCTAAGTAGCTAAATAGACTTTCAAAATCCTGACCTGCAACTCCTTAAACATGTATATTGGTCCTGATACTGCCACTGTCAGGTTTGGTCTCCCCATCTGTAAAGCTCTCATAATAATATTTACCTAACAGGATTATTAAAAAGATTAAATTAGCTAACATGTAAATGTAATACCTATAACAAACACACTTAGGCAATCAGTACATAATTGTTCATTAAACTTAGCTTTGTCCTCTATCTCTATGATCAAAAATATCCCACTTGACCTGTTCTTTCTCAGTTAGTTTTATTTCCCAACCCCCCCCAACCCAGGGAAGGGTTAGCCCTTAGTACGGAGAAATTTATGCACCAGCCTAATATTTCCATCATTGTGTCTGCTAACTTCTTTTATTGAAAGTTTTTCTATCTACAAAGTGCTATTGAATACATTATTCTTTGAGCTCACAACCTAAAAGATTAGTAGAACAAGAGCTAAGGCCCTGTTTTACAGATGAAGACACTGAGGCATAAAGAATTAAATTATTTACACAAGATCACATGATGGGAAAGTGGAGTCTTAGCCTCAAGCCCAGAACCTTTTCATTAAGCCGTATAGTCTCTAGCAAGTGAATTGAGGCAGAAAGCCAACAGAAGAGCCCAGATACACTTGCCAGTCAGTATTCTGCCTGAAGCGGCACAAGTAACATAAGATGCTGGGCAGGCAGCCCCTTCTGGAATCTCAAACCTGGGTCTTTATAAACTGCCTACCAGTAAACATCTATAACCCACAGTGGAAGGGAGCCTTTGAAAGGGTGGTGCCAAGC
Source organism: Oreotragus oreotragus (assembly GCA_006410675.1). Taxonomy (NCBI): domain Eukaryota; kingdom Metazoa; phylum Chordata; class Mammalia; order Artiodactyla; family Bovidae; genus Oreotragus; species Oreotragus oreotragus. The sequence continues at coordinate 82,248 of SJYX01008253.1, read as the reverse complement.
CTCCTTTCATCCATTCCCTTAGTGTCAGTTGATGGTGACAGGCATGGGCCACTCCCTCCAGTAATTGCTCCGGTGACAAAAATCTTGGAACTGAGAGATATTTGTGTTTGTGTGTGTGTATGCACATCACAATCCTGTTTAACTGGTCCTCCAAATACAGAGCCCCAAGCTACCCAAAGGGGATCTTTTCTAACCCCCTACCACTTTGTAGCATAGCCAGCTAGATCCAGGAAGGAGGAGTAAATTCACAATCATTGACCACCTACTATGAGCCAAGCACTGTGCTAGGCCCTTGATATATAATATATCATTCAGTTTAATGTTCAAAACAATCACTCTCTCCCTGTAGTGGACAAGGTCCAGTCTCTGTTTTCTCGGTAACCTTTCCAATTCTGTTAGGGTGCTCACACCTCCTCCACATATTCCATATGTTCTAGAGAAGCTGACCTGCCCTACTCCTAGGAGGTGGGACAAGTGGATGGGCTTAAGCTGATCAGTATAAGCACATCCTCTGGATACAATTTAGGAAAGATATGTGGCCGATATTGGGTCAATAAGAAGTTTGCTGGGAGTATTGGAAAGAAGCTCAGTTGTCCCTCTCCTCCTCTACTTTCCTCATCTCTCTCTTCCTAGAAAGTGTGCTAAGTTACTATGAAGATTGGAATCACCATAGTCATTCAGAACCAGCCATAGGGTGATGCTGACTCCACAAAAGGCAGAGCAAAGGGATAGGAAGAAATCTGTTCTCTGATGCTGTCATTGCACACTGACTCAACTCTATAAAGTTTTCCCCACTTCTTAAATTCTCTGTTATATGGGAGTCAAATTACAGCATTTATCAGTTTACCTAGTTTGAGTTGGACATTCTATTACTTACAACATAGTCTTAACTGTATTAGTAAGGATAAGGCTAGGCTGTCACTTCAGCAATACGTGAACTGTGAACTTCCCGATGTTCAAACTGGTTTTAGAAAAGGCAGAGGAACCAGAAATCAAGTTGCCAACATCTGCTGGATCATGGAAAAAGCAAGAGAGTCCCAGAAAGACATCTATTTCTGCTTTATTGACTATGCCAAAGCCTTTGACTCTGTGGATCACAATAAACTGTGGAAAATTCTGAGAGAGATGGGAATACCAGACCACCTGAACTGCTTCTTGAGAAATCTGTATGCAGGTCAGGAAGCAACAGTTAGAACTGCACATGGAACAACAGACTGGTTCCAAATAGGAAAAAGAGTACGTCAAGGCTGTATATTGTCACCCTGCTTATTTAACTTCTATGCAGAGTACATCATGAGAAACGCTGGACTGGAAGAAACACAAGCTGGAATCAAGATTGCTGGGAGAAATATCAATAGCCTCAGATATGCAGATGACACCACCCTTATGGCAGAAAGTGAAGAGGAACTAAAAAGCTTCTTGATGAAAGTGAAAGAGGAGAGCGAAAAAGTTGGTTTCAGGCTCAACATTCAGAAAACGAAGATCATGGCATCTGGTCCCATCACTTCATGGGAAATAGATGGGGAAAGAGTGGAAACAGTGTCAGATTTTATTTTGGGGAGCTCCAAAATCACTGCAGATGGTGATTGCAGCCATGAAATTAAAAGACGCTTACTCCTTGGAAGAAAAATTATGACCAGCCTAGATAGTATATTCAAAAGCAGAGACATTACTTTGCCGACTAAGGTCCGCCTAGTCAAGGCTATGGTTTCTCCCGTGGTCATGTATGGATGTGAGAGTTGGACTGTGAAGAAGGCTGAGTGCCAAAGAATTGATGCTTTTGAACTGTGGTGTTGGAGAAGACTTTTGAGAGTCCCTTGGACTGCAAGGATATCCAACCAGTCCATTCTAAAGGAGATCAACCCTGGGATTTCTTTGGAAGGACTGATACTAAAGCTGAAACTCTAGTACTTTGGCCACCTCACACGAAGAGTTGACTCATTGGAAAAGACTCTGATGCTGGGAGGGATTGGGGGCAGGAGAAGAAGGGGACAACTGAGGATGAGATGGCTGGATGGCATCACGGACTCAATGGACATGAATCTGAGTGAACTCCAGGTATTGGTGATGGACAGGGAGGCCTGGCGTGCTGCCATTCATGGGGTCGCAAAGAGTCGGACATGACTGAGCGACTGAACTGAACTGAACCGAACTGAGGCTGTTGTAACAAGGACACCCAACAATAATGAAATGGCTTAAAGAAGTCAGAGACCATTTCTCTGTCTTGTAACAGTGGACATGTATTCCAGGTGGGAGTACATGTCTGCTCCATGTATTCATTTGGAAATCCAGGATTTTCCAAGCCATTGCTTTCTTTCCTATGGTCTTGTCCTCAGCTCTGTGGTAAGGTTAGGGTGCTGTGGTTTCGATCTTGTAGAATGGGGAAAGAGCACGGAGGAGTCCCATGTTTCAAACAGCACTTCTGCTCACCTTGCTGTGGCAGGGGATTCATCCCTTGACCACTCCTGACAGCAAGGCCGACTTAGAAATAAGTTAGTAGCCACACATGCCTAGCTACATGTCTATTACCACAAAAGAAAATAAGAATGGATTTTGATGAACTGCTACAGTCTTAGCCACATTAACCATTATAGAACCCCTTTTATAGAGGAGAAAAGTAAGGCTGAGGAAACTTGCCTAAAGTCACATAACCAGTAAGTGGCAGAGCCAGAATTTGAACCCAAATCTCCAACTCTCATTCCTGCACATTCCATAAGGTAGACTCTTCTTGCTCTTCCATGTATATAGTTATCCCTCTCTACAATTCCAGTTCTTAAATAGCATCGCCTACCATCAGCAACATGTATATAGGTATAGGTTACTAACCAGAGCTCTGTCAGTTGCCTGGTTCCCTGTAAAAGTTGCTGCTTCCTCCTTAACTCCCAACCAGTACATTCTTTCCCATTCTCTAGGGGAAGAGGTGTTGAAGGAAGGATTGAGGCAATTGCCCCAGGTCTGGCACACAGAAAAAGAGGGTCTACACAGTTATGCTCACCTGTAATGGTTGTTACTTGAGAACTTCAGGGGAAATCCAAGAGACAAACTGAGGTCAGAAGCAGAGACAGAAAAGATATGATGCATAGAGGAGCAGGGGAAAGTATACATGGAGCATGGATGGCCACGAAAGTCAATTCAAAAAGAGACTGAATGGAAAAACTGAGGATCTAGTACAGACTGAGTGAATTTAGGTCATTACAGATTTAGTATGTGTCAGAGCATTGCTCTTATTAAAAAGTATTCTTTTCTAATTTGAATTGGCAGCACATTCATTAAAAGAACAAAGGAAATACAAAGTAAAAAAAAAAAAAAACTCTCTTCAACCCTATGCCCCAGGCACCCAATTCTTCTCCTCAAAGGGACTGATTGTTATCAACTCCTTGGATATCCCCCTGGACATGCTTTATGTACATACAAGCAAATCTAGTATCAGTTCAGAAGTATTCTTTTTTCTCTTCTGTTACCCAGCTTTCTCCACCTTTTCTTTTTTTTTCTTTTTTTTTAAATTTTACTTTATTTTACTTTACAATACTGTATTGGTTTTGCCATACATCAACATGAATCCACCACGGGTGTACATGAGTTCCCAATCCTGAACCCCCCTCCCACCTCCCTCCCCATACCATCTCTCTGGGTCATCCCAGTGCACCAGCCCCAAGCATCCTGTATCCTGCATGGAACCTAGACTGGCGATTCGTTTCTTAGAAAATATCTTGGAGACCTTTCAATGTGTGTACATAAAGAGTACCCATATTGTTTATGGCTGCATCGTATGCCATTATATGGATATGCCATAATTTATTTAATCTCCTACTGATAGATATTTGGATTGTTACCAGTCTTTTTCTATTACAAAGAATGCTGCAATATAATCCTTAGAAACTTGTCATTACCTATACCTGTGAAGAAATCTGTAGGATAAATTTCTAGAACTGACTTTGATTCATCAAAGCATATGCCTAAGTGCTCAGTCACTCGGTCATGTCTGACTCTTTGTGATCTCATGGACTATAGCCCACCAGGCTCCTCTGTCCATGAGATGATCCTGGCAAGAATACTGGAATGGGTTTCCATTTCCTCCTCCAGGGGATCTTCCATACCCAGGGATTGAACCCATGTTTCCTGAGGCACCTGCATTGGAGGTGGATTCTTTACTACTGACCCACCTGGGAAGCCAATCAAAGCATATAGATACTCATAATTTTGAAGGATATTTCCAAATAATCCTTCATTAGTTTGTAGCAATTTATTCTCCCACCAGTTATGTATGAGAGCACCTGTCCTCTCACACTCTTACCAACACAGCTTGTAATTTTTTTATCATTACCAATCTAATTCATGAAAAGAATGGGAGTTTGTATAAATTTAATTTCCAGTTCTCTTATTATGAAGTCTGTTTTTTTAAATATATTTTTTAAAGATTTATGTCCCCTTTTCTATGGGACTATCTGTTTTCACATTTTGGAGGGGGTTGGCTATTGGTCTTTTTCTTATTGATTTCTTTACATGAACTTTTTACATATAAAGAAAATTAGCCGTTGCATGTGAAATGAGCTCCAAAGATTTCCCCCTTTATAATTGTGTTTTGACTTTGCTTATGATGGAAGAAAAGTTATGACCAACCTAGATAGTATATTCAAAAGTAGAGACATTACTTTGCCGACTAAGGTCCGTCTAGTCAAGGCTCTGGTTTTTCCTGTGGTCATGTATAGATGTGAGAGTTGGACTGTGAAGAAAGCTGAGTGCTGAAGAACTGATGCTTTTGAACTGTGGTGTTGGAGAAGACTCTTGAGTCCCTTGGACTGCAAGGAGATCCAACCAGTCCATTCTGAAGGAGATCGGCCCTGGGATTTCTTTGGAAGGAATGATGCTAAAGCTGAAACTCCAGTACTTTGGCCACCTCATGTGAAGAGTTGACTCATTGGAAAAGACTCTGATGCTGGGAGGGATTGGGGGCAGGAGGAGAATGGGACAACTGAGGATGAGATGGCTGGATGGCATCATGGACTCGATGGACGTGAGTCTGAGTGAACTCTGGGTGTTGGTGATGGACAGGGAGGCCTGGCGTGCTGCGATTCATGGGGTCGCAAAGACACGACTGAGTGACTGAACTGAACTGAACTGATGATGGGTTTGCATTGCGGAAAAGCATTTCTTCTATTCACTCTGAAGCATCTCATTTAATTGGGAGAAGCAACTCCTGAAACAAACTGAACTTCACTACACAGATAGGAAAGGAGTATAAACATGAGAGAACTTCACTGTGGAAGGTTTCCTCCTGTTTGAGTCCATCCTTAATTATTCCCTAATGATGACATTGTCACAGAACTCAGCCCACTGAGGAAAATAAAGGTTACTGACCATGACTTCCAACAGTAACAGTGTACAAAGGAAGTCAATTTCCTGCCCTTTGGCGTCCAAGCTAAACCATAGAGGAAAGTAATGTTCTAAAAATCCCCAGAGAATGTTGTTGACACATCAGTTTTCAAACTTTCTGAACTTACTTCCTCAATACAATTCAATAATCCAAGTTCTTCTTAGGTTGTTATTCAATGAATGGCACTGGAGAAGAATGAGCCTGTGGATAGGTTATCAGACGGACAGGGAAAGAAAAGAAAGAAATGGAGTAAAGGAGTAACAAAACATTAAAGTGTAAGTGAGAGGCATTTCATAAGAGGAATGAAAGTGCATCTGCCACAGGCAGGCAATCAGATTTCCCCACACAGTGGAGGATGGAATTCTTCGCAGAAGGCCAAACATCAGTCTCAGCCATGAACATTTCAGGACCCCAGAGACTGACAGTAGGGTATGGGAAGGGGAATGAGCGATGCCCTTTTTCAAGGTCTAGGAAGGAATGTAAGCAGCCTTTCTTTAATGTCACCAAGCAGATGTGCTGAGACAGGCTTTGGAGAAGATTCTGGTTCCTTCTGCTTTCTCAGCCTGATCTGTGGCAGTTACTGAACACCCCAATCTTACATCTTAGCTGGTCAGAGCCTGAGTGAATTCTGACTCTGCCTTGCTGGACATTTCCCCACTCCTTGATGAGTATGTAGTCCAGAACTCTGGAGTTGTACTACTATCTCTCTCTATGCTTTCCCCTTCCTCTAGGCTTCACCTTTCTCGCCACCCTAAAGCACAATGCTGTGCAGCGTCAGGCAGGGAAGCCCTTCTAAAGCCTGGGCATCCGCCTGGCTTCCTGACTCCCATTCCAGTGCCTGTTCTTGCTGGAACATTGCCCTGAACTTCAGCCTCTTTGGCAAGGACACTGACAGCCTCACTGGCCCTCAGCCACCATCCTGTTCCTCTCAGCAGCTGGCCAGCATCCTGTTTCAACCTGAATAGCCCTCCTCCATGACCCTCTGCCACTCCCCTTCCTGACCACCAACTGGATAAGGGTTTCCATGATCCAGTGCTCAGTTTTGCCCCTGCTGTGCTCCCCTCCCTCCACTAGATGGGACCCCATGGACATCTGTACCAGCCAGGTCAAGCCCAGGTTCACTACACATAAAGACCAACTAACCCACATTATTTAAGCATGTTTATTAACTCATGTAACAAGAAGTCCAGAAATGGGAAGATTCCATGCTTGGCTAATTCCATGGCTCAAGCTGTCACTAAGGACCTATATTTTCTCAGCTTTCTGCTCTGGCGTTGCTACCATGTTGTCTATCCCTTTCCCAATATGGGCACAGCAGCTCTGAACAATCAGTGGTGGGCTGGAGTCAGTAACCTCAGGCTCCCAGGAGCCAGTTACTAAATTTGCCAGTCAGCTGTTGAACTATTGGTAGCTTGAAATCAGTCATTATGAGAGAATTTATACCACAGAAATGGAAATAGGCAAATGCCACAAATCAGGGCTCTTTGTTTTTGGAGAGTCAGTTATCACTGCATGACGTCATCACACAATAATATCTAGAGACAGAATGGGTCTACTTCTTAAAACATCTTTTTTGAAAAGTAAAGAAACATCTAGAAACCTTACAGAATATTTTCTAACTCCTATCTCCTTGGCCTAATGGTGTCATGTGCCCATTTTTCAACCAAAGATTGGCAAATCAATAGGAGGGTTATAATGACACAAACTGAGTACCTGAGAGCTGAAAATCAGGGTTCTCTTAGCTAGAAATAAGGTGGGAGATGGCTGTTAGGTGAGCAAATAGAAGGGTTTGTCACACACACACACATACACACAGCCCATCTACTCAGCTGACTGAGAGCCTATATCTCTGCCCTGGCCCACTGTGGAGTTTCCAGTAGGTTTAAGGGGCATACGGGTTATGAAAGCTGAGGTGTTTGCAAGCCTACCTCCGTAGAACAGTAAAAGACAACAACAGAAATCAATGAGGGGCAATTTTTTCTTAGGTTCTCAGCAAGCACCTGGCTTCTTTTAAGCACCATTAAATGAATAAAAATTGTCCTGTGTTTCCACTCAGTAATGCTTTTTCTATAAAGAAATTCACATTCCAAAAGAATTAAATGTTAGCCAGGAAGAAAATGACATTAGTTTTTATGTGTTGACATGCAATTTAAATTGAGTTAAATATAAAACTAGATTCAGTTAAGCAGGTCACTCAAAATTAACTTTTTTCAGTTCAGGCTTAACCTAATACTAATTTCTCTCCACCTTGAGTAGACTCTTAAGTTTGCTCACTTGAATCTTTTTTTTTTTTAAGTCAGTCCCTCCAAAGATTTGTCTAAGGTTGCAAAACTTTTCATTGATATTGTGAAGACTCAGGCTCCATGCTGTCTCTCTTCATATGACTTTCATTGCCCACAGGAATGGATCTCAAGCCTGCTCTCTGAAAATTTCAAGAAAGTGTTTAAATTGCCCTTCTCTGCATCCTATCCAACTTCTTGTGCCTTTTCCCTTCCATTAATGAAAACAGAAATAGAAATCTTCTGACCACATATGCCTATGTTTGTCATAAAGAGTCAGGCTTAAATATATTAAACTTTTATACAAGCCTCTGTATGGTATAAAAACAAGTACAGAACTCAGTCTTCATCTTCGAAGAACTGATAGTCTGGCTACAAGTTACAAACAGCGAATGAGCACTATAAAAAGAAAAAAAAAAAACAGACACTTGAGAAAGGGAGAAATCATTTTTGAGGAGATGGCAGAAATTTTGTTTTCTTTATTAATGTTTTCCACTACTTTGTATAAACTTTTAAAATACACAGAAAAGTTGAAATAACAAGAAACACCATATCCCCATCAGTTAGATTTAACAACCGTTAATATTCTGTAATATTATTTTCTACTTAAATATTTTGCTGTACTTTACCTTAAATACTTCAGCATACTCCTCTTAAAAAGGATATTTGCCTAAAACCCACAATAGCTTTATCATATCTAAGATTACTAATAATAGTTCTTTAATATCATCTAAAATCCAGTCAGCATTAAAAATTTCCCAATTTTTCCCCCAAACACCAAAAGCTGTTTTTATAAACCAGGTTCATATTTCATACTTGGTAGTTATGTCTCCTTAGCTTATTTTAATCTGGAAGTGTCTTTCATCATTTTTAAAATAATATTGACCTTTGAAGACACCCAACCAGCTCTCTTATAAACTGTCCCAAATTCTGGATTTGTTGGATTATCATTTCAAATTGTTGTTTAACTTATTTTTCTAGTCTTGGTGTCTTGTTGAAGTGAAAGCCTGATCAGATCTTGGCAAAATCAGTCCAAGTCCTGGAAGCAGATGGCACAAAGAGTTTAACTGAAGGGAGCTGAGTGAAGGGACTGTTTACCGACATGTGGACAGGCTAGAGAACACAGTGGTGGGCAAGCACGCACGAACTACCACACTGGAGGTGGAGCCGTGTTACTGAAGCATAGCAGGAGCCAGGGCTTTAGAAAAGGGGCCCCAACTGGAGGCGTAGATGTAAAAGGAACACAGCAACACCAAGAGTGCACCCAGGTGAAGAGTGAGGCGATAAGGAATAAACACCCCAAATCGCTCTCTCTTGTCCTTCAGATTTGGGCCAGAGCCTCCACTGGCCACATCTAATTAGAAGCCAAAATGTGAGGAAGCCTGAGCCTGAGTGATTCATTGTGCAGAAGGGCATCACTGGGGGCACAGAGCAGGATGGAGAGGTACCAAATGAATTTATAAGGGCAAATAGGGAATGACCAACACATAATTTAGAACTTGTTTTGGCTAGAATGCTTCATAGGTCATGCTGTGAATTTCAAATTATATCAGAAGAGCAGAAGCACGGTGCTATCTTGTCTTGCCATTAGCAAAGCTAAATTTCACCAGTTAAAGTGAAGACAGCCAGATCTCACCACTCAGATGTAAAGGTGTGTTTTCACTTTAACAACAAGCAAGTAATCTAAGCAGAGAGCCTTTGGCACCAGGGGAATGTGCTTTTGCACCAACAACTTTTCAAAGAATCATTTCAACATCTCTTGATGATTCTGATCTGAATCAGTTATTTCACTGGGGTTGCAAAGTGTTGATTTTTCTAATCTTTTATTGCATATTTGGTTGAACCAGGTGAAGATTTATAGATTAAAAAGGGACTGATATCAATAATTTCATTGGGTTCAAATTAAAATATTTATTACCTAACATTTTTTAGGGAGGAAGTCTTTCTCTCCTCAACCAGGAAAAAACTACAGTTCCTCCTAAATAGACAAGGTAAATGTTTACTTCCTTTCCTTTATATACGATTGTCAAAATAAAAGCCACCACTGAATGAATGGGACTTCCCTTGTAGCTCAGTTGGTAAAGAATCTGCCTGCAGTGGAGGAGACCCAGGTTCAATTCCTGGGTTGGGAAGATCCCCTGGAGAAGAAAATGGCAACCCACTCCAGTATTCTTGCCTGGTGAATCCCATGGACAGAGGAGCCTGGCAGGCTATTTACAGTCCATGGGATTACAAGAGTCAGACATGACTTAGCGGTTAAACCACCACCACCACTAAATGAATAATGAGCTGCTGCTATTCCAATTGCTCTTCCTCATCTTCTTCCTCCTCCTCTTCTCTCTCTCTCTTCATTTTTTCTTTTCAGTGCCCAAATTGTCCCAAATTTAGTAAACAGGAGCCCCTTCAAACTGACTCCTTAATAGGCCCCTCTTAGTCCTGGAGGATTTTCTTCCTTTCTGGAACTAGGGGATATCCCGGGCTTACTCAAACTAAGTTATGTTTCTCTGCCCCAGATCCCCAAAGAGTCTTGGCTCAGTTTAGTGGAAAGTGATATTTAGTATAACATCTGTGCACTAGGTGTGCTCATTGCATCTGAGGTATTGTTGCCTCTAGGCTTTTACAGTAGATGGAGCCCATACATATACACACATACATACATATAGGGTTTCCTTGATGGCTCAGAGGTAAAGAATCTGCCTGATATGCAGGAGACCACTTGCAATGCAGGAGACGCAGGTTTGATCCTTGGGTCAAGAAGATCCCCTGGAGAGAAGGAAATGGCAGCCCATTCCAGTATTCTTGCCTGGAAAATCCCATGGACAGAGGAACCTGATGTGCCATAGTCCATGGGGTCACAAAGAATCAGATTCGACTTAGCAAATAAATCACCACCACCACACACACATATACCTTAAATCAGGAGCTCATATTAACATTTCCAATTCAAATTTAACATTACAGTGTAGTCACGAATAGTTAGGGGGAGCAAGGATTTGAGCTGACCTTGGGAGACATGTACAATATCTTTAAAATAAACAAACAAACAATTTTTCTATAATATGGCTTCCCAGGTGGCTCAGTAGTAAAGAATCTGCCTGCCAACCAGCATTGGTTCAGTCCCTGGGTCAGCAAGATCCCCTGGAGGAGGAATGACAACCCACTCCAATATTCTTACCTGGGAAATTCCGTGGATGGAGGAGCCTGACAGGCTTGGACATGATATATTGACTGAACAGCAGAACCAGCAGCTATAAGATAATATCATTTCCAAAGAAAAGCAAAACTAAAAACTAAGAAAAGAAAGAGAATCAATTTATCAATATTTTCACCATCTTAACACAACCATTTTAAATATTTTTATATAAGTCCTCAGTTGTTAGGATTTTAATAGAGAGAGAGATGACAGGGGAGATTCCCAAGAGGAGAATGCATGTCTTAAAGTAAGTGCAGTACTTGAAACAGGTTTGTATGAGACACTGTTCATCTGGAGGTCTCTGTTCACACTGTACTTCCTGGATACATAAACTTTCCCCTATTTCTGCCTGTCGAAATCCTGTACATCCTTCAAAGGCAGTTCTCTGATTCCCTGCCAAGCCTTATTCTATCTACAATGCATTTCTGTGGACCTGATACCACTTTTCACTTTATCTTTTAGAGGTACTTGTTTAGCTTTGTTATCTTCCTAACTGGTTGTCAAGCTCCTTGAAGTCAGGGGTTATATTTGGTTGTCATTATATTCTTTGAATGCAGAGTTCCAAAGAATAGCAAGGAGAGATAAGAAAGCCTTCCTCAGTGATCAGTGCAAAGAAATATAGGAAAATAATAGAATGAGAAAGATTAGAGATCTCTCCAAGAAAATTAGAGATACCAAGGGAACATTTCATGCAAAGGAAACTGAAGTTGCTCAGTCATGTCTGAATCTTGGGGTCAAAGATGGGCACAATAAAGTACAGAAATGCTATGGACCTAACAGAAGCAGAAGATATTAAGAAGAGGTGGTAAGAATACACAGAAGAACTATACAAAAAAGATCTTCACAACCCAGATAATCATGGTCGTATGATCACTCATATAGAGCCAGACATCCTGAAATGTGAAGTCAAGTGAGCCTTAGGAAGCCTCACTATGAACAAAGCTCATGGAGGTGATGGAATTCCAGTTGAGCTATTTCAAATCCTAAAAGATGATGCTGTGAAAGTGCTGCACTCAATATGCCAGCAAATTTGGAAAATTCAGCAGTGGCCACAGGACTGGAAAAGGTCAGTTTTCATTCCAACCCCAAAGAGGGACAATGCTAAAGAATGCTTAACTACCACACAATTGCACTCATCTCACACGCCAGTAAAATAATGCTCATAATTCTCCAAGCCAGGCTTCAACAGTATGTGAACTGTAAACTTCCAGATATTCAAGCTGGATTGAGAAAAGGCAGAGGAACCAGAGACCAATTGCCAACATCCACTGTATCATTGGAAAAGCAAGAGAGTTCCAGAAAAACATCTACTTCTGCTTTATTGACTATGCCAAAGCCTTTGACTGTGTGGACCACAACAAACCGTAGAAAATTCTTCAAGAGATGGTAATACCAGACCACCTGACCTGCCTTTTGAGAAATCTGTATGCAGGTCAGGAAGCAACAGTCAGAACTGGACATGGAACAACAGACTTGTTCCAAATAGGGAAAGGAGTACGTCAAGGCTGTATACTGTCACCCTGCTTATTTAACTTCTATGCAGAGTACATCATGAGAAACGCTGGGTTGGCTGAAGCACAAGCTGCAATCAAGATTGCTGGGAGAAATATCAGTAACCTCTGATATGCAGATGACACCACCCTTACAGCAGAAAGCAAAGAAGAACTAAAGAGCCTCTTGATGAAAGTGAAAGAGGAGTCCAACCTAGACAGCATATTAAACAGCAGAGACATTACTTTGCCAACAAAGGTCAGTCTAGTTAAAGCTATGGTGTTTCCAGTAGTCATGTATGGATGTGAGAGTTGGACTATAAAGAAAGCTGAGCGCCGAAGAATTGATGCTTTTGAACTGTGGTGTTGGAGAAGACTCTTGAGAGTCCCTTGGACTGCAAGGAGATCCAACCAGTCCATCCTAAAGGAAATCAGTACTGAATATTCATTGGAAGGACTGATGCTGAAGCTGAAACTCCGATACTTTGGTCACCTGATACGAAGAACTGACTCACTGGAAAAGACCCTGATGCTGGGAAAGATTGAAGGCGGGAGGAGAAGGGGATGACAGAGTATGAGATGGTTGGATGGCATCACCGACTCAATGGACATAAGTTTGAGTAAACTCCGGGAGTTGGTGATGGACAGGGAGGCCTGGCGTGCTGCAGTCCATGGGGTCACAAAGAGTTGGACACAACTGAGTGACTGAACTGAACTGAACTGAACTGATATTCTCAAAGCTCCTTACTGGGTAGCTGACATATAAGTGGCTTTTAGTAAACATTTTTTACATTGAGTTCTGGAGCATCCCAAAATGAGTCTAACAAATTAGCACTGTATTTTCTTCCCAGATTGTAGAAAACCTAAATGACCATCTTTGGATGACCATCTTTCACCTTAGTTATTTACTTTTGAAACCTAGGGCTATTTCTAATTGTGAAAATATATTCAAGATTACTTATTATGATCCTTTCAGTTGCCTGGTAATGCTTCAATTTACTTTTAAGGCTGCTTCTAATTTTTAGACAACAATCCTAAACACCTTTAAGGAGAAGCTATTAGTTTTTAAATAGACATATAGAATGTTCCACATTTACATGTAAAAATGTCATTAGATTAAGAGGTGTGAAAAATGCTCTGATGGCTCATAAAGGAAGTGACTGAATTGCCTTCACAGTAGGCTGTGAAGAAAAAGACACCTTCTTTAAACTCTCTGTGATAGAGGCAGATGGATACATTATTGTAAGAGACCTGGAGATCCCTTTCAGCTCTCTGATTTTAATTGAAGTATATAAATTTACACAGTCCCACCTGTCTTGTGACTAAATTCAATCGGTTTGGCTCTTAACCTCATTATTGGCAAATAGTAATTTCAGTAATACTTGACAACAAAGAAATCCACTGGCCTCCGTTTTCTCGTCTATAAGATGGGAAACCTGAACCAATTAAACTCCATGGTCATGAGGTACTTTAACTCCATAAACCTTTTGAGAGTTTAGTTAGTTCAGGTACATGCCTTTAGATAGTTCAGGTACATGCTTGAAACTAACCTTTAGATAGGTTAGGTACATGCTTTCTATGATATTGACTGAAAATAATTTTTTGGTCTGTCTTCCTAATAGCTGATAGTTTTTTAAAAGAACAAATTTAGCTCTATTGAGTACCTTAAATGTAGTATTATAGCTGAGGAAAAGGGGAAGGACAGACAAACATACTGAAAGATATCTGGACATGGATTTGAATCCCAACTCTGCTATTTACAAGCTATATGACCTCAGGCAATTTCTTACTCCAGTATTTGCATTAAAATTAATTAACAGCCACTACCTCACAGCCATTAAAATGGCTACTATCAGAAACACAGAAAATAGGAAGTGTTGGTGCTATTGGAATAGCACCAACTATTCCAATACTGGAATTCCTGTGCCCTGTTGACAGGAATGTAAAACAGTACAGTGTTGTGGAAAACAATATGGCAGTTCTTCAAAAAATTAAGAATAGAATTAGCCTATGATCTAGCAGTTCCATTCTGGGTATATACTCAAAAGAATTGAAAATAGGGTCTCAGATATGTGTACACCCATGTTCATAGAAGCATTATTTACAGTAGCTAAAACACGGAAGCAACACAAATGTCTATGGATGGATGGATAGCAAAATGTGGTATACACTTATAATGGAATTTTATTGAGCCTTAAAAAGGAAGGAAATTATGACATGTTACAACATGGATGAAACTTGAGAATATTATGCTAAATAAACCAGTCACAAAAAGATAACTACTGTATGATTCTGATTATGTGAGGTACTTAGAGTAGTTAAAATCATAGAGACAGAAAGTAAAATGGTGGCTGCAGGAGCTGGGGGGAGGGGGGAATGAGAGGTCATTATTTAATAGTACAGAGTCTCAGTTTTGTAAGATGAAACAAACTGTGGAGATGGGTGGTGCCAATAGTTGCACAATATGAATTTACTTTGAAGAAGGGCATGGCAACCCACTCCATTATTCTTGCCTGGAGAATCCCTCTTTCCTTTATCAAATCCTGTGACACAAGCCTTCATCTTCTACTGATTTCATTTGTCATTAAAGTCTGTGCTTTGTTGGAGCCTTAAACTCAAGTCTTAGGCCATTTGAAATTTCTGGCTACCAACCTAGTTAGTCCTCTGGATTTTTGTACTTAACATTTTTCCTTTGATGTTGCAGTCTAGGTTAATTGAGGTTGTGCTTCCTTTGATGTCATAGGTTAGATTTACTGGGGTAGTAGTTATGTTACTTACCTCTCTATGCCTCAGTTTCCTTCTTTGTAAAATGAAACCTGAAAAGAGGTCAGGGCAGTAGATGACCAAGGAGTAAGGAAGTGGATGCTTAAAATTTGAGGATAATAAAGACCACTGGACTAAGTAATGCTTCCAGTGAGAAACATCAGAACATTTTCACACTACCTATTTACTACTGAGTCTAATGCAGTCTAACACATGCACCCAAGAGTTTATTATGAAACAAAAAGCACACCCCCCAAACATCATCATGAAGACCACAGCATGGATTAGGACAGTACCATAAACCAGTAAGGAACTAACAAGAATCTGGTTTCTAGTTCAGCTTTGAATAAATAAGCTAGATTGCCATGGAATATTTACTTACCTCTCTGAGCTTGCATCTTCTCCCTGTAAAATTGGGGGGTTGAATAAGATCTGGCCTGTAAATCTCTTCCTGCATTTATATTCTGTTTCCAAACAAGGTATAGTCAGACCTTCAGTGAAAACTAAAAAGAGAAGTTAAAGCAAGGTGGGGGGAACAGAGAATGACCAGAATTCTATTTGAGATGCCACAGGAGATGTCTCTACAGGAGATGTCTCTCTAAGGAGGTGACATTTGCACAGACTGAAGGAAGTGAGAGAGTCAATATGCGGATATCTGGGCTGAGAGGGGTCTAGACAAGATCTCTCTTTATCAGTGATGGTACTCAGTTCTGTTGCACAGTTTGACAAGAACTCTCATTTCCTATCAAATTTCCCATTCCTTTCAAGAGAGAACCATCACGAGATCATGCCAGCCCAGGATAGGTCCTGAGGGAGCTGGATGAGGCACAACTGGGACTGAATGCCCAAGATAAAGAGTGTAGTCTAAAAGTCATGCCTTTGTGGTGGTCAAATCCAAGTGAGCAGATCCAAAACAAGTTATCAATTTAAGATGACCAGTGAAGAATGTAATCCTGGGGCTTAAATGAGTAGAGAAAAGAGAGAAGTTGAAGTCCTAAGAAGTCAAGCTGTAAAACAGAAGTTGTCCCAGAGTGATGTTTTTCAAATTCAGAGTAATGACCCATTGGTGAGTTGTTACATCAATTTAATGGGTCATGATGAGCTTATTTTAAAAATTAAACTAGAAGAGAATGGACTTACCAAAGTACATCACATAGAAGAAGGGCAAGTGACTGTTCTGTGAAACTTTTGTTTCAGTTATATACATATATATGTTAAGTCACTTTGTAAATTTTACTTCTCACTGTGAGTCATGGTCAAAAAAATCTGAAAGCCAGTGGCTTAGAGAAATTACAGATATGGAGTACAGATAGCAGTGGCTACTTTTCATTCAAAGATTTATGTGGGTGGGCCAAGTTTATTCAAAGGGGCCAAAGAAGAACATAAATGTTCATGGGAGAATAAATGAAAAGTCTTTATGGAAACATTTTGTTGATATATCCCAGAATGAGTACTTTCATTTTCACAAGTCTATCCTGAAGTGATAACCCAAAACATGCAGTCTTATGCACTGAGATTTCATCACAGTATTTATAGAAGTGGAAAACTGGAAACACCTAAATGTTCAACTTTAGAGGAATGGATAAATTATTATATACCCTGCATCAACCCTCTGAAATTGACCTAGAAGGAATGGAGATCTCACTAAAAAAAGAAAAACTAAACAAAATAAAAAAAGAAAATTATGACTGAATCTGCTCAGAGGTTACTGTGGGTTCACTTTCCCATCCACTGGCTACCTCACTCCTTGGTCATCGGCTCCCTGACCTCCTTGTAGGTTTATGACAGGGTGTCTTGGCCCCATTTGTCATCTACCCTGTGGATTTTGGAACTCTACTTTTTGGACTCTGCTCATCTGAAATTTCTGTGTCTTAAAGTAACCAGTTCTAGAATCTCATTATTTGTTGGTATCCTATCCCTACCACCTCTTGTCTCCGCTCTTCCTCCTAATGAACATGTCTTCTCACTGGACCTGCTTGATACTGAAACTTCACCCATTAGGAAGGGCAGGTACTTCCCTGTGGTACAGTGGATAAGAACCCACCTGCCAGTGCAGGAGACACAGTTTCAACCCCTGGTTTAGGAAGATTCCATATGCCTTGGAGCAGCTACCCTTACGGCAGAAAGCGAAGAAGAGCTAAAGAGCCTCTTGATGAAGGTGAAAGAGGAAAGTGGAAAAGGTGGCTTAAGAGTCAACATTCAGAAAACTAAGATCACAGCATCCAGTCCCATCACTTCATGGCAAATTCATGGGGAAACAATGGAAACAGTGACAGACTTTATATTCTTGGGCTCCAAAATCACTGCAGATAGTGACTGCAACCATGTAATTAAAAGATACTTGCTCCCTGGAAGAAAAACTATGACAAACCTAGACAGCATATTAAAAAGCAGAGACATTACTTTGCGAACAAAGGTCCATCTAGTCAAAGCTATGGTTTTCCAGTAGTCATGTATGGATGTGAGAGTTGGACCATAAGAAGACTGAGTGCCAAAGAACTGATGCTTTTGAACTGTGGTGTTGGAGAAGACTCTTGAGAGTCCCTTGGACTCCAAGGAGATCAAACCAGTATATCCTAAAAGAAATCAGTCCTGAATATTCATTGGAAGGACTAATGCTGAAGCTGAAGTTGATGCTCCAATACTTTGGGCACCTGATGTGAAGAGCCAACTCATTGGAAAAGACCCTGATGCTGGGACAGATTGAAGGCAGGAGGAGAAGGGAACAACAGAGCATGAAATCATTGGATGGCATCACTGATTCAATGGACATGAGTTTGAGCAAGCTCTGAGAGATGGTGAATGACAGGGAAGCCAGGCATGCTGCCGTCCATGGAGTCACAAAGAGTCAGACACAACTGACCGACTGAACAATAATGGAGAAACTAAGCCCATGAATCACAATTACTGAGGCTGCACTCTAGAGCCCAGAAGCTTCAACTACTGAGCCTGGGCTCCTAGAGCCTGAGCTTGGCAACAAGAGAAGCCACCGCAAAGAGAATCCTGCACACCACAACAAAGAGTGGCCCCCTTAGCTCCCTCTAGCTGCAACTAGAGAAAGCCCTCATGCAGCAACGAAGAATCATCACAGCCAAAAATAGAAAAAATAAAGGAAGGGCAAGAAAATGGGGTATATCTGTATATGTGAACATTGTTCATCCACTAGAATTCATCTTCATAAATAATTTTATGAAGATTATGGAGACATGGAGAAATGTTTATAATATCATTGTGGCTGGGTCAAATGCCAAGACCTAGGTCTAAAGAGAAACCAAGAGTTTAAGGAGAAGTGACCTGGGTCTTGCCGGGCTCTCTTTACTGTTAAGCGGTGTGTGAAAGCACAGAAGGAGGAAGTAGTTTCTTAGCATGAAAAAAGTCACTCTTATTATTCATAAGAGTATGGCCAAAGTTACATAAATAACATGCATAATAGATTTGGGAAGTGTTTAAGGAAATGAGTCCTCTAAATGTAGAACTTGTTTAAATTTCAAATACACCAGGAGACAAAGCAGAAGTCAGAAGTTGAAGACCTCTGCTCTCTGACCTTCTCCAGCAAAGAGAGGCCATTCCCTCCTACTCATCACTTTGTTACCATGGCCACCACCCACAAAAAGTATAGCTTTGGACCTGAAATATTGGGTAAGCATTATTTTTAAATGAGAAGAGAGAAAACGCAAATGCCCTCCCAGGGCTTGAGAATAGCAAGTGAACAAAGCTGAATGTAAGAAAAATAGGAGTGGTAGGGACTAGGATGGATGAAATATGTAGGTCCTACCCTGCCCTAACTTCCCTGGTGACTCAGTCGGTAAAGCAATGCAGGAGACCTGGGTTCAATCCCTGGGTCGGGAAGATCTCCTGGAGAAGGAAATGCCAACCCATTCCAGTATTCTTGCCTGGAAAATCCCATGGGTGGAGGAGCCTGGTAGGCTACAGTCCGTGGGGTCGCAAAGAGTTGGACACGACTGAGGGACTTCACTTTCACTTTCACCCTGCCCCAAAGGCAGCTGCTCTCAGATCCCATCATCTGCTGCCCTGCAGGAATGTGGCCCCAGTGTTGTCAGATATTGATGATATTTTCAGCATCAAGAGATGCTAGAAGTCTAGGTTTTTATATGAAAAACATTTTAAAATAATGTGTAGGCCAAACAAAACATGCCTCAAAGCCTAACATATACTACAGCAAAATATGAAGAGCTGATGAATGATGGGACTTGAGGTCATTTTATATTATTATATATATTATATATATATTATATATATATTATTATATGTTCTAGAACCATAATAGTGAACATGCTATTACTTTTATAATCAGAGAAAATTTTTTATATTTTTAAAATTAATTACAAAAAATTAATTACTAAAGAGAATGTTAATAAATAATTACTAACAATTACTAAATGGCATTAAAACAACCATCAAACAACAAGTGGTACAAGAACTTGTTCTAGGTGGATGTTTACATGAGACTAAAGTTTTATAATATGCTTTCCTTCAAAAGTCTGCAGTATATCAAGAAGAATTTCAGCCTAAGCATAGCAACACACTAAGCCTCAGGCTTCCTGACTCTCAGTTTGTGGTCATGATCTTCAGCTACTGTTTCCAGATCAGAGTTTATGAAAACAAATGGTTTGTTCCATAATATTATCAGCATTTCTATTTGATTAAGTATTTAGCCTAGACTCTCCTTGTTCTGACTAGATGTTGAAAGAAAAGAGCATGTAATGCTTCCTTCAAAGTAATTATAGGATAGTCAGCTACAGAGAGAGTGGTTATGAGTATTAAATCAGTTAAAACTTGTAATACACTTAGATGAATGTCTAACACAAAGCAGCTATGAACCGACTGTTAGCTGTCATTGTATTATGACTGCTCCTAGCATTTTCATTGTTGTTATTTTTATCATTGTTATTCAGAAAACAGCAGCTAAAAATGATCATTTTTTGCTAGGGAGTAGAAAGAAGCAGTGTGAGAGGAAAAGAAAAAGAAAGGGACATATAGGAAGGGGAGACCAGAAAAGGAAAGAAAAGGCATTTCTGATTTGGTGTTTCTTAACTTGGAAGACAAAAAGGAATACATGGAAGAATTGAGACTGATGAGTCTGAGGCATCAGCGTAAGAGTGGTGGGCTCAGAGTGAGGATAAAGCCGGTGGGATGCAGCAAAGTCCTATATATATCTATTAGACCTTGATTTCCCTAACTCCAGGTGATACCCATTATAGACCCATTATGAGATTAATTCAGTTTGTAATAACCCATATTTTTCTGATGAAAGAGAATGGACCAGAACAGAACACAGCAGTGCAAATAGTGAAGACAAGTATTGCTTATTGAAAATTTGTCTTTTCTTTTATGTGGATGTATGTTGACAGTCACGGCAATCAAAAACTTTCAAAAATCTTTTTACTAAACCAAGGTGAAGGCTTTCCTCTGCATTGTGATCCTTCTTTAAAAGACGGGAAATGCGTGTGTATGTCTATGTGTGTGTGTGTGCACATGCACGCATGAACACACATACATCAATTACCCTGAAAGAGTTTCAGAAAATGGAACTTTTTAAGAGAGCTGAAGAAATCCCCACTCAGATGGAATGCCCTAGATATAAAGATAGTATTCCAAGGGCAAACTGTTAAGTAACAACTAGTGTTTATTAAGACCTTAACTGCACTACAGGCACTGGGCTAAGTACGTCACATTTAATCCTGCCAACAACAAACACTATGAGAAAAAAACAAACTCCAGCAATACAAGAAACCCGTGGGATCAACAAACACTACAGGTTTACAACCTTGCCTGTCTTCTCTCCTTCCCTTTCTCTCCTCCAGTTTCTTATCTCAGGAAAGGAAAAGAATGGTAAAAGAGAACAAAAAAAGAAAAACCATGAAAATAAAACAGATGGGAACAACAGGAGAGGAGGAGGAAGGAAGGTGATGAAAGGGAAAAGGAAGTATTGAACACAGAAATGCTATACCATATGCCTCTGAGAAGTTATCATTTTAAATATAAAGCCTTCCATGAAGCTCTTTAAGGGGACTTATTCTTTAAGGTAGGGTTGAGAAGGGCCAAGGCTGGGTGGCTGTGCTAAAACCAAGCCCTACTCCTTCATTCTGCTCAAGGTCAGCCTTGGCTGCAAACATTCATCAGATGTGGCCTGACAGCCAGCTTCAGATAGACTGCTTCTGTGAAACCAGTTCGAGGTATTGATGTTAGCATCTTGTGCAGAAGTAGCCTGAAGTCATGCATTTTCTCCTCTCAGAGGAGCCCTCTATATCTATTTGATTTCTGTGATGCATGCCAGCAGGCTTTGGCTCAATGTTAATGATTTTATTTCCTTTGAATTCCTGTGAGATTTTATTCCTTTTGGTTTCCAGGAGTTACATGCCACTGTGATTTCAGCCCAGTCACACTTTTGCTGTGATAAAAAGAAACTATGGGGAAAGCTTGCTCTGAATCCTCTGCCTGATGCTGCTACCAGACATGGTTATTAAGACTTCCTTTCAGAGAATGCGCAGAATAGATTCTGTTTCCAGGGTCCTGGTCATGTGCCTTTACTGTCAGATAAACTGATAACTCTAAACCATGTGTCAGTAAAGCGACTATACCCCAATAAAAATTAATTTTAATAAATAAATGAAATTATACCTAAGAACAAAAAATTTTAAATAAAAATTATAATAAAAATATTAAAAATAAACCATGTGCTATTCACATATACTTTCTACCTGGAGAAGACCCCTTGTGGCTTGAGTCAGGTGGACTATGATTGGGTAGACAAAATTGTAGTTAGTGACCTATCTGTCACTTCTTAATTGTAATCTGTCACTTCTCATTACATTACAATACAAACAACCAGTTGATAAACAACTTTATTGTTAGGTATACTTCACCAGCATTTTTGTCATTGCTATCATTTCAATGTTTTGAACTAAGGTTTTGTTTGTTGACTGGCTGCCCCTCCCCCGCACACATACACAAAGACACAGTCATGCCCTTTCTTCATTGAAGTTAAGGGGCTGGGTTAGGAACACATCTACTTGAACTGATAATTAAGCTATCAAGGTAAATTTAAGGTAAATTTCTAGTTTACCAAGAAATATCAGATTTCAGAAACTCAATTTTCAATATTCCTGACCCCAAAGAAATCATGAAAGTATCCCCTTTTGCTTTTGTATCTTCCACCTGGGACCCAGATTTTATCTGTGTCAATGACACTCTAAATATAGGATCTTTTAGTGACTCAGGTCATGCAGAGGCATAAGAAAACTTCAGGCTGGGGCACCAGACCCTCATCCAGTCTTTGAAAGCACCCCAAAGTGTCTCAAAATATAATGAGGGCAGCAGCAGCAAAAAAAAAAAAAGCCCTCAAATCAAAATTAATTTTAATCTACTTTAATTAAATGCCTTTTAGCACTCTGTAGAGACAGATGACAATTACAAAATCAAAATCAAAAAGCAAGTGATTCTCTAATCTTGTTTTGTTGCCAAGATCTAGCTGACCTACTTTTAAGTTGCCCTGCAAAATGTGGCTTCCACCCACTGCCCCTCCTTCCTGTCCACTGCCCTTCTGAGCTCTGTGCCTCATCTCCCTTCTGGTTCTGCTGGGTTTTTCACAGACTCCTCCTTCTCCTCTTACTTTTGTCTGTGGGAGGGTCCAGAAGCTGGTCTTGACATTCCCCTCTCCCCTCAACCTGCTGATGAGATACCCATCCTCATGGCTTCTCCTGTGTCCCTCTTGAAGAGAAACACTCACATCTCTAGACAGGATCTCTCATCAGCTCTCCAGTTCCTTTAATCCAGGGTGATCACTTGACCCCTTTGCTGGGACAGTCCCATTTATGTCTGTCATTCCAGCTTAATTAACAGTGCCCACTTTGACTCTCAGAAAGGTTGCAAACAGTATATTATTTAGTCTTCCTACTCAAGAGTAAGGATTTCTCCCTGACTTGACTTGGTCCAGCATTTCAGCACTCCACTCTTCTTTTTCTGGAATGCTTGTCTTCTTTCCCTGCATCCCCATTTCTGTTGGCAGCTCTGCTGCTCTTCCACAGCTCAGAGGCTGGAAGCCTTGGTGCCTGGCTGACCACTCCCTCCCCATCCCCCCTTTACCATGCACAACAGCAAGGTCAGAGGAATGGACACATCTCCTGTGTCACTCACCAGCTCTGTGCTGTCTCCGTGCCTTGGTATGTTATTGTCCTTTGTAAAACAATGAAGACAGTACTTTCTGACAGAGTCCTTGCAAGCAGTAAATGAGGCCATATCTAGGGGAGCACCTGGAACTGTTATGACACAGCAAATCTGATGACTTCTTAGATGCACATTCGATTCAACCCATATTTACTAAGCACCTCCTATATGCCAGGCACTGTTCTAGGTTCTGCAGATGCATCAGTGAGCAAGCCAGTCAAAGATCTCTGTCCTTATAGAGCTAGCATCCTAGTGGAGAAATTAAACAACAAATAAAGAACTCATGTCAGGTGGTGATAGGGAAGGAAAAGCCAAGCAGAGTAAGGTGACAGAAAGTGTCAAAGTGAATGGAGAAAGGTTGCTATTTTCAGAAGGGTGGTCAAGGAAGATGTCATTAATAAGATCACATTTGAGCAGAGACTGAAAGGAGCTGAGGGAATTAGCTCTGTGGCTGTTTAGGGGAAGAACAGACACTGGCAAGTTCCCTGGAGCAGGACCAGGTCCCATGTGTTTGAGGACCAACAGGGAAGATAGCTTCATGGAGTGGAGGGACAAGTAGGCACCAAGTAGAGGGTGGCATCAGAGGTAACGGGAGCCCATTGGGTGCAGCCCTTGTAGATTCTGGTGAGGAGAACAGCTTGTCCTCTGAGCAAGGCTGGAGCTGTTGGACAGTATGTGCAAAGGCGTGACTGTCTTGAGAGAGGACTGCAGGAGGTGAGGCCAGAAGCAGAGAGAGGTGAGAGGAGATGCAATAACCCAAGCAAGAGATGATGGTGGCCTGGGCCAAGGCAGAGGCAGCCGCAGTGGTGAGAAATGAAAACCTCCCTTTGAAGTCTCTTGGATTTCCCACTGCATTTCTGTCTCACAGCCACAGCTCTGGCCCTGGCCTGCATCACCTAACACCTAATTATTGCAATAGCTCCTTCCTGTCCTCACTGGATCTCCTACCCGTGTTTCTCCCTCTCTCGCTTTCATCATATCGCTTCCCAGCTCAGAGAGAGCAGTTAGGCCCTAGCAGTTAGGCACCAAATCCAAACTCCTCCCCCGGCTCTCAAGAGCTTCCACTGGCTTCTATTTATTCAGTGTTCTTTCTATCGTAAACCAATCCCAGCCAGTGTACCACGAGTTCAGTAGCAGCTCAGAAATTCCCTGGCTTCCTACGTAACCAAGAGATTTGTTATTCAGCATGCAGTTCAAAATGAAGAGTAGTTCTTTTCATTGAAAACTACTTTTAGGTGTGATTCTAGCAACAGATGATAATGGCTGACACTGTGTTTACTAAGTGCCAGACACTAATCTAGGAACTTTACAAATCGCATTCTCCTTTAATGCCTACAACATCTCTAGAACACCTCTATGAGATGGATATTACTATCATCATCCCCAATTTTATCAATGAGGAAACTGAGGAACAGAAACAGTAAGTAAATTGCCTTACCTCACAGACACAGAAATGGGAAGAGGTAGGTGTGGAGCTGGGATCTGAATCTAGAAAGTCCAACTCCAGGGTCAGCACTCTTAGCCAAACCCTGTATTGCCTCCCATATTTGGACATTCTGTCTCAGATTTCATAATGTGAATTGTTAAATTGTCAGTGTGAGTATTGCAGGACTCTCATTACCACCCCCAGGCCTTGGCTTAGCCTCTTCTCCACCTCCCCACCGAGCTCTGCCTTGCCAAGTCCCTCCCAACTCTCAAGTAACTCCACCTCCTGTTCTTCCACAGACCTTTTCTAAGCATGTTAGACCTCACTGACCTTCCATTCTCTGAGCTATTTGAAATTCCATTGCAAATCACCATGTTTTCTGTTTGTTTTTCTTGTATCTTCCCAACTGCACTGCAAGCTGCTTATGTAGAGCAGCTATAAATTATATATCTTTTTATATTTTCACAATATGTAAAGCAATTCTGGGCCATTCAGCTCAACAGACATTTTAAAATAAAGCCTACAGCAAACCAGATCCTGAATAGGTGCTAGAAACACAGTGAAGACAGTGCTTAATAATCTTTCTTGCCCAGTTGGGAGGATCCAGAAAAAATGCTTCCTGAAACATAATCATCTATTCCAATTAACCCTTTGGCATAAATGCCATCCGTGATACTATTCATATACAAATACATGATTTTCATGTTATTTCAGTGAAAATTTATTGAGTACCTACTTTGCCCTACTTTGTGTAGAATGCTGTGCCAAATTCTTGTTCCAAGAGGAAATAAGACAAAATCCCAGTCAGAGATTTCCCAGTCTGTACTACCAACTCCCAGTCTATGTTGCCATCTGTCTTAGAGCATAGTTAGACATAAAGAACAGAACAGTCATTCAAATCTGCTTTACGTGAAAGAGAATATAGGAAATCTCACAGAAGAGCAGTATAAAAGGAACATCAAGGCCTGTAGGTGACTGGAATAAAGAAGGACCTAAAAAGTTATTTTCCATCTTTCTGTCCCCCTCCCTCTCTCTCATCAAACCTACCCCTAGATTGCCTCCTTCCATTCTGTCTTCACATGATCCATCATGGCTTTCACAAAATGCTATTATTCTCGCCTCCAAACACCTCCATGGTGGACTTCCAAGAACAACATCACTGTCTGTTCCCTAGCCCTTCCATATTCAATCTCAAATGTCCAGCAAGAGAATCCAACAGGTCCACTATGTGATAGGTTTCCAAACAGCTGTAGCTGGGGAATGGGGAAACGATGCACAGGTCATGTTGAATGGCACGCAGGGCTTCAGGGGACCACTCTTCCTGAGGCAGAACCCAAACCTGTGGAATGACATCTTCTGTAGAATATACTGTGATCCATGGTACAATAGTTGCTCTAGAACACAGATGCACCTCAAATTCACATTCTGTAGACTTAATAGATTCACGGAATTAGAGAAGAGTAAGGATTATAGGAATCACTTGACACAGCCTTCATACTTGTGCTCATGTGTGCTTAGTCACTCAGTTGTGTCTGACTCTGTGCAACCCCATGGATTATAGCCAGCCAAGCCCTTCTATCCATGGGATTTTTGAGACAAGAATACTGGAGGGGGTTGTTCCTCCTCCAGGGGATCTTCCCGACCCAGAGATCAAACCTGCATCTCCTGTGTCTTCTGTATTGCAGGTGAATTTTTACCTGCCAAGCCATCAAGGAAGTGGATACTTGTGCTCAGTGGAAACCAAAGCCCAAGAGTGTTAGGGGTACAGCCCTGGGTAGATCCTAGAGTCTTTGACTCCTGAACTGCTTCCTATCTCATGGCCAACATTTACCAAACCAGCGGCCCTTAAAGACCGCCTCTGATATGTAGGTGCCCAAAGATAGTCTACAAATCATTTTGTGGGTTTATTTATTCTTTAGTATAATTTCAGTACCAACTTAAGCATTTTCACATATATTATCCGATATTGACCTCATAACAATTAGGAGAAGAATCTTTAAACCTATTTCATAGATGATAAAGTGAGACTCAAAGAAGAGACTTTCTTATAGCTTATATAGTTAGTACTGGGTAGGCCCAGGATTTAAACCCAGTCTGCTAGTGCGCATGTACACTCAGTTTTGTCCTACTGTTAGTGATCCCATGGACTGTAGCCCACCAGGCTCCTCTGCCCATGGGGATTTTCCAGGTAAGAATACTGGAGTGGGCTGCTGTTTCCTACTCCAGGGGATCTTCCTGACCCAGGAACTGAACCAGTGTCTCTTGCATCTCCTGCATTGGCAGGCAGATTTTTACCACTGCACCACCTGGAAACCCCATTAAACCCTGTCTATCTGACTCTAAACCTTTGTTGATTCTGCTATGCCATAGTGCCTCCACTCTTCAGAAATCAGTTAGGTGTCAATCAGAAATAAGGAACTGGAGGGGACTTCCCTGGTGGTCCAGTGGTTAAGAATCTGCCTTGTAATGCAGGGGGCATGGGTTTGATGCTTGGTGGGAGAAATAAGATCCTACATACCATGGAGCAATTAAGTCCACACGCTCTGGAGGCTGTGTGCCACCACTGAAAAGTCCGTGCACCACAACTAAAGATCCTGCAACTAAAACCCAAGGCAGCCAAATAAATAAATATTTAGGAAAAAAAAGAAAGAAGAAGGTATTGGAAAATCAGACTGAAAAGTTCAGAGGTCCAAGGAATTAACATGTACAGGAGTGGGGTTCTCACCCATAGACACAGTGTCCTCCATATCTGACAGTCATGACTTAAAGCAATTCCCTCCTTCAGCATTCATGCCTCCATAACAGAAGACGAAAGGACAAGAGCATTTTCCAAAGAACAGATCAATTCCATTCGAGGGGAGGGGAAAGCTGGTTCTCACATAAGACTGTTTTTGTGCAGCAGTGATTCATTCTATCAAAGGCATCACTACTGCCTTTGATATGGACACTATATCAGCCCCTTTGGAGTCAATCTTGAACCCAGGTATAATTTGGTTAGCCTGGTGAAGTTCTTCACAGTTCTCTAAACAACTTCAAATGCTTCTGGATAACTTGAACTTATGTTCTTGGGACCAAAAAGAAGTGACGCACTCAATGTTTAAATCCCGGAGTGGCTCCAAAGAGTAGTACTTCAAAGAACTCCGCACGAGACAATTTCTTAAAATGTGTATATTTTTACTGCTTGTTAACTTATGGTTCTTTGCCATGGTGGGGATTTATTACCCTTTAAAATGCAATTCTGGACTCCAAATCTATTGCATGCTCTGGTTTCAAGAAACCCTGATAAAGTCCTCTGAACAATTCAACTGGGGAGAGGATGAGCAACCTTCTTGGCTTGCCCAGGACTGAACGAGTCCTAGGGATTTGGGTCATTCCATTCTAAAATCGGGAAATTTCCTGCAAACCAGAACAAACTAGCCACGCTAATATAGAGATGATTTTGAAGGGTAAGACTTTTGTCTTACTGTCTGTAGAACCAATGAGCAATGCAGGATGGATGATAATTGTCCTTTCATATCTTTCTTTAAACATCATATTTTTATAGGGATGCAGAAACCCCAAAGTATAAACGTGTGACAATAAACACAGTAGATCAAACAGTGATTCTTAATACCTCCAAATGCAGATGAAATACATTAAGCAAATGAAGAGCAAAGCTGCCACAGGTGACAGTGATTCACTTCAATATGTAAAGGCCTGGCAGGGACATCTACATAAAAGGGAGTCTTCAGCAGTCAGCTCTGTGGCATTTGATTCATCGCTGTGAATCAAAATGTGCCAGATTTCACTCTTCCAATGGTGAGGGGCAGGGGTGCTTCAGTCCTAAGCTCCTTGTCCAAACTCTTACCTCTGCCTACATCCAGCAGTATTAGAATGGTCAGCCCAGTTGATATGCACATTAATTAAATCTTTAGTAGCGGCTGAAGAGAGGAAGCCAAGCCTGGTGAGAGCCTAAATTTCTTTAATCCTTTCTGAAGAGTTTAAAGAGTTAAAGTTTTACCAATCTGGCCTCTAAAAATTCCTTCAAATCTCAGCCCTGCAGTGTTAATTGATTGATATCATTTATAAGTAATCTAATAATGTTGAATAATTTATTTTAAAATGGGAGTTGTTGAAAATATATGGCCATATTAATCTCTGTCTATTGAAGAATATTTTTGTGATTATCATATATGATTTCAGGTCAGGATAGAAATTTGTTTTGTTGTTTGAACAATCTTCAGATACCTTATTTTAGCATTTATAATAAGGTGGACTTAGAAAATGAGTAATTCTGAGCTAGTGGATGATGCTGAATTATAAATTCATCATCCCACAAATATAGTCCAATCAGAGTGCTAGATGGTAGGAGGACAGAGAAATAGTGTCCTCTGTTTCTCTGTGTTTGCCCTCCCCCACTGGCTTTGAATCTAGTGGGAAGAAATGGTGCTTGCCCTCCCCCACTGGCTTTGAATCTTGTGGGAAGCCTGATATAAATGAGTAAATAAATATGCAAAAATAATTTCAGACTGTGATAAATAAAAATTAATATAAATCTACTTTCAGGTTTCGTATCATTTTATCTATAGCTCTTTGAAGCATTTATCACAGCCTATGAAACCTCAACATCATATATTATTCAACAATTTTTTTTTCTCAACTCAGTCTTTGTTACTTCCTGCTTCATTAAAAAAAAGCCTTCATGAAGAATGATTTAACATTACATCATAATTTTCCTACCAGAGGAACTACATTATCCACCTTAGGCTATTAAAAATTCTTCATTACTTTTTATCATTTTATTCAATATTTTTTAAACTTTGAAGACAATTTACAACATCAAAATGCCAGGCCTTACAAATAAGTTAGAAGCGCAGTTTCTCACCACTCATGAGGCCTCCTTTCCTTGCTAATAAGATTAACACCTGTTCTTTCTGGTTCCTGGTTCCTAGAACAAATAGAATAAAGGGAGAAATCTGTGTTCCGTCTCTCTAAGTATCAATACAACCAGTGCCGCATGCTGGAGAAGGGACATGGAAAACAAAGCTGCATTAAGGGCACAAGATGGCCCAACTGGCTTCTCTTGAGAGAACAGTCTTAGGCTGGCTGCCCCTCCCCTACCCAGCCACCATGCCTCCCTCTCTCCTCCCCCTTAGTGACAGCTCCCCCCAGCAACCCCCAGCTTTCCTAAGAGCCTTCTCCTCGGGTGAGTTTAATCTTCAAGCAGGACTCAAACTCCCTCATAAAATGTGTCAATGATTGATGACAATAAGGATATTACCATTTAAATAAGAATCAAAGTCGTTAAGAAATGAAACTCTTAAGCATAAGGTCTAGCACTGGTGAGTGACAGAGGTAGTATATATTTGGCCAGCCCTAGAGATCTTGCCGGAGAAGGCAATGGCACCCCACTCCAGTCCTCTTGCCTGGGAAATCCCATGGACGGAGGAGCCTGGTGGGCTGCAGTCCATGGGGTCACGAAGAGCCGGACACGACTGAGAGACTTCACTTTCACTTTTCACTTTCATGCACTGGAGAAGGAAATGGCAACCCACTCCAGTGTTCTTGCCTGGAGAATCCCAGGGACGGGGGAGCCTGGTGGGCTGCCGTCTATGGGGTCGCACAGAGTCGGACACGACTGACGCCACTTAGCAGCAGCAGCAGCAGCAGCAGAGATCTTGCCTGGGCTTCTCTGGTAGCTCAGATGGTAAAGAAGCTGCCTGCAAAGCAGGAGACCCGGGTTTGATCCCTCAGTTGGGAAGATCCCCTGGAGGAGGGCATGGCAACCCATTCTGCTACTCTTGCCTAGAGAATTCCATGGACAGAGGAGTCTGGTAGGCTCCATAGGGCTGCACAGAGTCAGACACAACTGAAGCAACTAACCAGCAGCAGCAGCAGCAGAGAGCTTGCCTAAAAACCAGCTGGAAATAGGACACTGGTTGCCTCTGATGCAAATAAGGTGGCATTCCACAGTCATGATACAACATCAAGTAACCCTGTTTTCTTTTTTTTTATTGGAGTAAAATGCTTTACAATGTTATGTTAATTTTTGCTGTACAACAAAGTGAGTCAGCTGTGTGTATACATATATCCCCTCCCTCTTGAGTCTCGCCCCCACCCCTTTCCCATCCCACCCCTCTAGGTGAGCACCAAGGTGAGCTCCCTGTACTATAGCAGCTTCCCACTAGCTATTTTACACCTGCTAGTCTATATATGTCAATGCTTACCCTCCCAATTTGTCCCACCTTGCTTTACCCCCCAGTGACCACGTGTTTTCAACACATTATAGAGTGACACCCAGGCAAACTACTCAACTGAAAAAAAAAATCACTGTAAACACACTCAGTCCATCTTGGATCATCTTGTGTAACAGTTTTTCAATGTACTGAAATGTCTCCATCTAATGTATTGTTCAGATTTAGAATTCTTTGTGTGCTGACATTTGTCTCTCCCTCTAGGCAGCACTTTCCTCTGAGTCAGTACATGGAAAATACTGTCAGACAGCCTCTTGACAATTAAGTATAAATTAATCTTTCCAGGACTCATTACAAATGTTTTGTTCTGAATGCCTTTAATGTGATTATTGTGAATAATAATAATAGCCATTATGTAACTGGATTTTTCCTGCAAACCAGGTGCTCTTCCTCACGTCGTGGCTCATGCTCACAACAGCCTCCACATTCGTTATTATCATCCCTCTTTCTGTAGTTGAAGAAATCACCCAAGGTCATACAACTGCAAAGAAACTCCTAAAAAAAAGCCTGTCAAGGTTTCCGCTCCTGCACATGTTAGAGACAATAAAGCAGGAAAGATACTGTGTTCTGGCTATTCCATGGGGCACGTTAAGGTGCAGGGTTAATAGATAAGCAGCTTTTAAAACCTCTGTGTTCTCTGAAGAATATTTATGAGTCTGGAGGTGAGTCAAGAATGAAACAGCCTATTGAAGAATGTAAGAACTATAATCAGCGCTATGGGACTCAGCAGAAACAGCTTAAAAAGAGGCAAGACGGTTCCAATTTAGACTCACCCTTTCCTAAAAGCAGGCGATAATAGAGCACAGCCTGACTGGCAACCACAGGTTTAAAGCAAGTGATGTCAGGACCAACCCTCCCTGGCAAACCCAACCTGTCCTAGACAAGTTTTCAAGCACTCACTCTTTACTGGATGTTATTATTAACCTTGCTGTCATAGGATAAACCAGGGTTTCAGTCACCAGCAACCTGGGGGCGGCTTAAGTATGGTTCTCCATTCTGTCCTCCCTCCCACTTGCTCCATCACTGCTGCTGGCAGATCAGCCGAAAAATAGTCCTAACTACCACTGGTATACATCATTCCAATCCACAGAGTCCTTTCACATACCTTATTCCATTTAACCCTGTGAAATAAGTGCTATTAGTAGCCCCATCTCAAATAGGAAGATGGTTCAGACAGAAGTTGTAACTTTATTTTTTTTTATTGAAGAATAGTTGAATTACAATGTTGTGTTAATTATCTCTATACAGCAAAGTGATTCAGTTATACATGTATACATTCTTTTTCATATTTTTCCATTATGGTTTATCACAGGATATTGAATACAGTTCCCTGTGCTATATAGTAGGACCTTGTTATTTATCCGTTCTGTGTATACCAGTCTGCATCTGCTAATCCCCAAATCCCAATCCAAGCCTCTCCCACCCACCTCCTCCTTGGTTAACCACCAGTCCATTCTCTATGTCTCTGTTCTGTTTCACAAATAGGTTTATTTGTGTATGACTTACTTTGAATTACTCTGCCAAGAAGGACCAGATCCAGAACCACATCCAAGTTTTCTGAGTCCTCCCTCTAATTCAAAAGGAGACCAAATGAAATCCCACCAAAGAAAATGTGCCATGTGATATCATTTGCTCTACTTTATCTCAGGCTTTAAGATTAAAATTAATAACAGTCTAGTAGATTTAATGGTTTCCTAAATCTGTATGCAGGTCAGGAAGCAACAGTTAGAACTGCACATGGAACAGCAGACTGGTTCCAAATAGGAAAAAGAGTCTGTCAAGGCTGTATATTGTCACCCTGCTTATTTAACTTCTATGCAGAGTACATCATGAGAAACGCTGGACTGGAAGAAACACAAGCTGGAATCAAGATTGCCAGGAGAAATAGCAATAACCTCAGATATGCAGATGACACCACCCTTATGGCAGAAAGTGA
>SJYX01008253.1:37592-49275 GCA_006410675.1 Oreotragus oreotragus | reverse complement strand
TCAATAACCTCAGATATGCTGATGACACCACCCTTATGGCAGAAAGTGGAGAGGAACTCAAAAGCCACTTGATGAAAGTGAAAGAGGAAAGTGAAAAAGTTGGCTTAAAGCTCAACATTCAGAAAACGAAGATCATGGCATCCGGTCCCATCACTTCATGGGATATAGATGGGGAAACAGTGGAAACAGTGTCAGACTTTATTTTTTTGGGCTCCAAAATCACTGAAGATGGTAACTGCAGCCATGAAATTAGAAGACGCTTACTCCTTGGAAGAAAAGTTATGACCAACCTGGATAGTATATTCAAAAGCAGAGACATTACTTTGCCGACTAAGGTCCGCCTAGTCAAGGCTATGGTTTTTCCAGTGGTCATGTATGGATGTGAAAGTTGGACTGTGAAGAAAGCTGAGCGCTATAGAATTGATGCTTTTGAACTGTGGTGTTGGAGAAGACTCTTGAGAGTCCCTTGGACTGCAAGGAGATCCAACCAGTCCATTCTAAAGGAGATCAGTCATGGGTGTTCTTTGGAAGGACTGATGCTAAAGGTGAAACTCCAGTACTTTGGCCACTTCATGCGAAGAGTTGACTCATTGGAAAAGACTCTGATGCTGGGAGGGATTGGGGGCAGGAGGAGAAGGGGATGACAGAGGATGAGATGGCTGGATGGCATCACCAACTCGATGGACATGAGTTTGAGTAAACTCCAGGAGTTGGTGATGGACAGGGAGGCCTGGTGTGCTGATTCATGGGGTCGCAAAGAGTCGGACATGACTGAGTGACTGAACTGAACTGATTCATACAGTATAATCTGAGGAGGTTTATCACTCATTTGACAATGTTTTCTGTGTAATTTAGCATATCCACAATTATAGTCAGTTTAATAGTATTTTTTTTTTCCTGAGGTGCCTCAGGGGCCTGCTGAAGCATGCCAAAGCTGTGTGTGCTGTGCTTAGTCACTCAGTCATGTCTGACTCTTTGAAACCCTCTGGACTGTTGCTCACCAGGCTCTTATGTCCATGGGATTCTCTAGGCAAGAATACTGGAGGGTGTTGCCATGCCCTCCTCCAGGGGATCTTCCCAACCCAGGGATCAAACCCAGGTCTCCTACACTGCAGCTGAAGTCAAAAGAACTTTAATTAGAATTTGATAGGAAGTTCCCTCATAGCTCAGTTGGTAAAAAGTCCACCTACAATGCAGGAGACCCCGGTTTGATTCCTCAGTTGGGAAGACCCACTGGCGAAGGGATAGGCTATCCACTCCAGTATTTTTGGGCTTCCCTTGTGCTTTGGCTGGTAAAGAATCCACCCGCAATGTGGGAGACCTGGGTTCAACCCCTGGGTTGGGATGATCCCCTGGAAAAGGAAAAGGCTTACCCACTCCAGTACTCTGGACTGGAGAATTTCATGGATTATATAGTTCATGGGGTCACAAAGAGTTGGATACGACTGAGCGACTTTCACTTTCACTTTTCATCAAAATTATCAAAAAGTTAAAAAAGAAAAAACATTTGGTCAGATAGAATCATAGATCACTGTGAATATTTAAAAACAAACATAGATCAGTTAAACCTTCACTGGTGACTCAGTGGATGAAGAATCTGCCAGCAATCCAGGAGACACAGGAGTCACAGGTTCAATCCCTGGGTCAGGAAGATCCCCTGGAGAAGGGCGTGGCAACTCACCCCAGTATTCTTGCCTGGGAAATCCCACGGACAGAGGAGCCTGGTGGGCTACTGTCCCTGGGGTCACAAAGAGTCAGACATGACTGAAGTGACTGAGCACATATAGAGATCAGTTAAAGGAA
This sequence comes from Oreotragus oreotragus, assembly GCA_006410675.1. Classification (NCBI taxonomy): domain Eukaryota; kingdom Metazoa; phylum Chordata; class Mammalia; order Artiodactyla; family Bovidae; genus Oreotragus; species Oreotragus oreotragus. The sequence goes on along the minus strand of SJYX01008253.1, from coordinate 47,472 downwards.
AGAAAATTCACACAATCTATTCTCAAAAGCAGCATTCTTGTGCACTTGTTCTCTTCACAGAGAGAAACCAAATCTAGTCCTTCACCAGTCTAATTTTAATAACAGAATCCATTTGACCAATTAAGTGTAATCTAGTCTCAGCCTGACCATGCACACAACTCCTTTTTACTCAAAACATATATCCCAATTTCCTACTGTGTAGCGAAATGTTTTATTATTTTCAGTGACTTTAATTACATATTTAAATGAAAATCCCTAACTATTAAAAACCTTAACTTTAGTGAAAAGTGAAAATGAAAGTGAAGTCACTAGGTTTTGTCCAATTCTTGGCAACCCCATGGACTAGCCTACCAGGCTCCTCCATCCACAGGATTTTCCAGGCAAGAGTACTGGAGTGAGCTACCATTTCCTTCTCCAGGGAACTTTAGTAAAAACCAAGAGTCAAATAACTGTTACCAAAATCAAGAGACGAACATAATTATTTCTATAGAGTTTACCTAAAAGCTCTTATCACATTTGCATTTAGTTCACTCATAAAAATTTCATCATATCAAGTTATGTTTCTTGCTAACAAATTTGCCATAGATACTCTTCAAATCCAAGCAACTCAGGTTGATTAAATTAGCTCCAGAGAACCCAGGTAGAACATTTACATCTCAGATTTCTCTTGTATCTGCTTATACAAAACCCAGTCATCTTGGACTATATTCAGGGAACTTTCTTTATTCCCGTTCCCAAATATCCACCTCAGTTCAAACAAACAAATAACAGTAATAGACAAAAAATAGTACATATCATCCTCTCACATTAGTTTGCCCCCCTTGAAGCAAATCAGGAAAGGATTTGAACATAGGTACCAAGACACTATTCACATATACATACATGTATCCCCAAGATAAAAACAATTGCAAAAGGCATACCTCGATAAATAGCGGAGCCATCAAGGGACTTTACTCTCCAGATTTCAGGGAGTATTGAGGTATTTTCTTTCATTTAGTGAACATAGCTAAAGATCTCTCAGTTTTGCAAAAGTACTCCAGGGGACTGTAAGATGGAACAGAGCTCTGATCATCCACACTTAATTATTCATGACCAGTATTATTAAATATCAAGCAAACAGCAATTAAAAGTACAAATTCCAACATAAATGCACACAAAACAGAAGCAAATGAATCAGTTCTCAAAATGAGTAGAGTCCTACAACAGTTTCCCTCTCCAACAGGGTACCCCAATCAACAAATTGGCTAGTCTCATAGAGGGAGAGCCCAAATTGAGAGGGGAAGTTGTTCCTGGTTGTACTCAGGAAAGCGACTTACCCTTGAGCAAATGGAGGTCTCCACCTCAACATAATACACACAAAAATGCAAATAACAACTAAACTATGCTGATACAGACAGAAAATCAGAGGTGTAGTCTAGAATGCCCATTTCCACTCCCAGATGGAGGCCTCCAAACAAATCGGCCCAGCTCTCAAAAGAGTGGATGGAGTGACTCACTTACTGCAAAGGAAGCCTCCCAAATTGAGTTCAGAGAATTCCCAGCCTGTGCAAGAGCTGTTGCCAAAATCTTGGCTCCCTCCCCAATGTCAAATAGAAATGCAGAGGCAGATTTGGAGGAAATAGAAAGAGTGGCTTTTATTCTGTCTCCTGAGCAAGGGGAGAGAACATAACAGGCTAGTGACTCAAGAACTGCCTACTTCCTAGGGGAATTGAGAGATGTTATATACCCTGGGTCTCGTGGTCTAAGGCAGATCATATAGTTCAAAGTAATGAAGTTTTTACATTCTTCCTCTTCCTGCCTTATTTCAAAACAGTCACAGCTCGCATCTGGCAGCCCAGTAATTGGGTCTGTTTGTCTCTGGGTTAAGAGCCTGAGACCTTCTTTCTGAAATGCAAACAGTTATACGGGGTGAATTGCTACAAGAGAGAGAAACGAGAGCAAACACCAGGAGCAAGATATAACTGACATAGTATTAGGAGGAGGTGATAGTTTAGCTTCATGAAGGACAAATCTAGCTGCAGACACCACAGATTAGCAGCGGTTAAAATAAAACTAGAAGTGATTAACCCTTTCAGGCCCGATTATGTTTCTTCTCTAACCTGTTCACTGTTCCCTTTACTTTTCTAGTTCTCAACAGAAAAAAAAAAAAAGCTTCATTTAGATTTTTTCTGCAACAGAGAAACTCACCCAACAAAACCAAATGTGGACCATGGCTCCAGATGTTTCTTGGCTCTAAACAACCTCATGCCATAGGCAGCCAGCACTGGTCAGGGATAGTCATTCTAAAATCCCCAGAACCAAATGTACTCTGGCTGCTGCTGGGGGCTCAGAGAAGGGAGTCCATCAGCCTGGGGTCAACCTTCTCTAGGCACAGACTCCTCCACTGGCGCCATGCACAAAGCAACATGAAGCCAGACAAACTGATACATCAGTTTGGAGCAGAGAAAGGTTTATTGCAGGGCCATGTAAACAGACAAGGTGGCTCATGCTCTAAAAGGTCCTGAGCTCCCCAAGGGTTTCCACAAAGCACTTTTAAAAGCTTGGGGTGGGGTGGAGATTGGAGGATATGTGATCAGCTTGTGCACAATACTCCGACTGGCTGATGTTGGGGTAGCAGGTTGTGTCACGTGGGTAGCATTATCAGTTCTTAGGCTCCAGAAGGCCAAGGGCTATGTGCTTATGGCCATTAAGCAGTTAACATCTTCCATTTGTAAGAGGAGAGGGGATTTCACATCTGCAAAACAGCTCAGGATATGTGCCTCAAATACTATTATCTGGGTACTAAATAGAGGAGCTAAAGCAGAGGATATTGGGGGAAGGCTTGTTCTGGGGAGGCCCCATAGGGTCCTGCTCAGTTACAAGAACATCCTTGCACAAGCCTCCTGCAGGCAAATCTCAGAATCTTTCTCAGGACCCCCCAACCTAAGACAATACTCAACTCAGTGTCAGTGATATTCACAGATACTGTTGAAACAGGAGGGAAGGGGTTAGTGCACAAACTTTAAGGAAACAATTCCATTCACCATTGCAACGAAAAGAATAAAATACTTAGGAATATATCTGGGGGTTCAGGATTGGGATCGCATGTACACCCGTGGCTGATCCATGTCAATGTATGGCAAAACCAATACAGTATTGTTAAACAAAATAAAGTAAAAATAAAAATTTAAAATAAATAAAAGAATGGCATAGCCATTTTTGTTGTTGTTGCTGTTGTTGTCTCTTAGTTGCTAAGTTGTTTCCAATTCTGTAGTCTGTCAGGCTCCTCTGTCCATGTGATTTTCCTGGCAAGAATGCTGGAATGGGTGGCCATTTCCTTCTCCAAGGGATCTTCCCACCCCAGGAACTTAACCTGTGTCTTTTGCACCTCCTGCATTGGCAGGTGGATTCTTTACTGCTGAGCCACCAGCACATAGGACATGAAAAAGACTGGTTAGAACCAGCTAGGTCAAAGATGGCAGGAGATTCCTACCATGACAGTTCTGAGGCCAACTATAAAAGGTCAAAAAGTGAGCTGTAGCCCAATTCCTGAAAATCCCCAACCCTTCTCCCAAAATAATTGGAATAATCCTCCCACCTATTAGTCTTTGAGATTACTTAGCCCATAGAAACTAACCACCCCATATTTCAAGACTCTGTTACTCTGTCTCCTTCTGAGATAGCCTACACTCTGTCTGTGAAGTGTGTTTCTCTATATATAAATCCACTTCTTACCAATCACTTCATCTCTGAATTCTTTCATCACAAAGCAAGAACCTCAAATTCACCAGCAACATTGTCACTTTAAATAAGATGCAAAAGTGTAGTGTAAAGATATATATCAGCAAAACACATGGATATATAGTTCAGAAAAGCACCAGGAGGTAAAAGTCATATGTGATTGGGAATCAATCAATCTGTCCTCATATGCTGCTTGAGTGTGTAACCACTTCACATTTCATAACTTTGTAATTGTCATCATACAATAAAAAATCCCTGCTCTTCAGTTTTTTATTTTAATCTCTAACTAATAGGACTTAATTAGATGTTTTCTTTCACCACTTTAGACCAAGGCCAAAATATTACCTGAAATCTTCATAGTGAAAATAGTTAGTCTTTCTTACAAGGCTGTGTTTGAAAGTTTTGTTTTTGTTTTGACCTTGAGCTACTCATCTAGTGTTCTGATATGTTGATTAGACAAAGGTCTTTTTCAATCAGTATCAACATCAGACATGTGCTAGGCATGGTTAAATTTTAGGAAACCATTGGGACAACAGTTTTTGATCCCACTTTGGGGTAAAATTCTCTTTTAAGTCGATGATAAAATTTTTCACTAGGAAAAACTCACTCTAATTAACCACATTAGCATAAAGTGTCTCAGTCTCAGACTCAAGCCCAAACTCCTCCTGGGATCCCTGTTATTAAGGAACTTCTTATTGACCTTCTTTCTGTTTCAGTCTCTTCTTTAATTGAAGACATGAGAGTAAAGATACAGACTGTCATCAGGAAAGATAAATCACTGCTAAATGAGAAAACACCAATGTTAAACTTATAGAGCTTAGTTTGTGTTGTCCTAAGGAAATGTTAAACTTAGGAAGACAGTTAAAAAATAATTAATAAAAGATTAAGTAATTTAAATAATACAGAGAAAAGAATGATGGGATAGAGGTTAAAGTTTCTATATTCAGACATTCTTGGTCTCATGAGTGAGGAGGATAGAAAAATTTTTCCTCAGTCAGATTAATACCATGTGTTGTTGTGACTGCTGAAAAAGGCAGGGCAGAATCTGTCCACAGTGACATGCTCCTCATGGTATGCCTTCCTGGGTTCCATCTTTCCTTTTTCATATTACTACGAGCCTCTCACTGATCCCATCAGGGAAAAAGAGGAAGAATTGTGATCCTTAAAGATTCACAAGTTACAGCACCATCATATATGCCTGAGGGTGGGCAGCATGTATAAAATTATATAATTATAAAACAAAATCATTACTTGTGTCCTGATTATCTCCATTTTTGGAGCAACCTGGATGGCATGAACCAAAGCAACCAGATTAAGGTTTTCCTCTCCAGACACACTTTTATTTGGAAAGTAACTTAGGAGGCTGAAGTATAAGTGTGTGTGTGTGTGTGTGTGTGTGTGTGTGTGTGTGTGTGTGTGTGTGTGTTAATCGCTCAGTTGTGTCTGACTTTTTGTCAGACCCCATGCACTGTAGCCCACCAGGCTCCTCTGTCCATGGGGATTCTCCAGGCAAGAATACTGGAGTGGATTGCCACGCCCTCCTCCAGGGGATCTTCTAAACCCAGGTATCAAGCCCAGGTCTTCTGCATTGCAGGCGGATTCTTTACAGTCTGAGCCACCAGGGAAACCCTGTGAAGTATAAGAGAGATCCAATAAATGATGTGCAAATGTGTGTGTGTGTGTGTGTTCATCAAATGCCAGTAACTGCCAAAACAAAAGTGGCTTTGTCCCTCTCTGTTGAAAATACTCTCTTTAAGAGGTGACCATTAAACTGGTTGTGGTGGTGGTTTAGTCACTAAATCATGCACAACTCTTGCGACCCTTTGGACTGTAGCCTGTCAGGTTCCTCTGTCCATGGGATTCTCCAGGCAAGAATAGTGGAGTGGGCTGCCATTTCCTTCTCCAATTAAACTGATACTACCTCTAAAAGTGTTCTGTCATGGAGTGGCTTCAAGGACACAAAGAAGAGAAAGTGAATGTCATCCCTGATGTTACACAAGATAACAGGAAGTAAAGAGGGTGATTTGTCTACAGATGCTCACCCTAAAAATAACCCTTTTCCTTTCATTCAAATTAAGAAAGGAAATAATTAAAAGGTGAAATTGTTAGGCCACAACAATTAGGTCAGTATGGATTTTACAATGAATTCAAGATTCTTGACAAAAAAAGAGCAAATAATTATAATCTAGCAATTCACTTCCTAGAATTTACCTTAAGAAATAAAAAATGTGAATCTTTAAAGATCTAAAGAAATGACTATTCATCCTAACACAATTTTAACAGTAAAATACAAAAATATTTTCTGAACAAAACTGAGACCAGTCATCAGAATGGTATTGAAGAATATAACATAGGAAACGGTTCACCATGCTGTGCTATCTGAAAAATACTACATAATATATACAACAAGTACCAAATTTCATGAATGTATGTGCAGCTGGAGCTTGTGATGGCATGTAACAGTTTTAGCTCTAACTAGGCATGAGTAAACCCCACAAAACATGCCCAACAATCATATAGATTAGAGACAGCTTCCACTCTCTGCCCACCCCACATGATCAGACTGAAGCAGGTTGAAGCTCTAATCTGGGGGAGGGGTAGAATACAGTGAAGGGAGGATGAGGAGTGAGAACACAGCCCCTGTTAGCAGCTGAGAGGGGAAAGGTGTATCTTTAAGCCTCTGTGTTCTCCAGGCCCAACCACAACTCTAAGGATAGAAATAATCACAGTGTCTATGTCCAGACTGAGATACTAAGATGTAAAGAGGATAGGTTACTTTCCTGAGGTTACAAAGATATGAGTACGGTGTAAGAATTTGATCCTAGGTCCATCTAGTAAAGGCTATGGTTTTTCCTGTGGTCATGTATGGATGTGAGAGTTGGACTGTGAAGAAGGCTGAGCACCGAAGAATTGATGCTTTTGAACTGTGGTGTTGGAGAAGACTCTTGAGAGTCCCTTGGACTGCAAGGAGATCCAACCCATCCATTCTGAAGGAGATCAGCCCTGGGATTTCTTTGGAAGGAATGATGCTAAAGCTGAAACTCCAGTACTTTGGCCACCTCATGCGAAGAGTTGACTCATTGGAAAAGACTCTGATGCTGGGTGGGATTCGGGGCAGGAGGAGAAGGGGACAACAGAGGATGAGATGGCTGGATGGCGTCACTGACTCGATGGATGTGAGTCTGAGTGAACTCTGGGAGTTGGTGATGGACAGGGAGGCCTGGCATGCTGCGATTCATGGGGTCGCAATGAGTCAGACATAACTGAGCAACTGAACTGAACTGAATCATTCTCCAGAGCCTAAAATTTTAACCAAATACCAATTTGCTTCTGCATAAATAAATTACTGGAAAGACATTAACATGCATACTTACACTCACACACATAGCTTCATGACATTTACAAATAGAGGGAGTATTATTGATGGCATATATAATTCCACAAGGTCTAACATGTTATTTCAATTCACCTCCTTGGCTATCGGTTCCATTCAGTTCAGTCACTCAGTCATGTCTGACTCTTTGCAACCCCATGGATTGCTGTAGCACTTCAGGCCTCTCTGTCCATCACCAACTCCTGGAGCTTTCTCAAACTCATGTCCGTTGAGTTGGTGATGCCATCCAACCATCTCCTCCTCTGTTATCCCCTTCTCCTCCTGTCTTCAATCTTTTTCAGAATCAGGGTCTTTTCCAGTGAGTCAGTTCTTTGCATCAAGTGGACAAAGTATTGGAGCTTCAGTTTTAGCATCAGTCCTTCCAATGAATATTCAGGACTGATTTCCTTTAGGATTGACTAGTTTGATCTTCCTGCAGTCCAAGGGACCCTCAAGAGTCTTCTCCAACACCACAGTTCAAAAGCATCGATTCTTCGGCACTCCAACGTCTTTATGGTCCAACTCTCACATCTATACATGACTACTGGAGAAACCATAGCTTTGTCCATATGGACCTTTGTCAGCAAAGTAATATCTCTGCTCTTTAATATGCTGTCTAGGTTGGTCATAGCTTTTCTTCCAAGCAGCAATTGTCTTTTAATTTCATGGCTGCAGTCACCATCTGCAGTGATTTTGGAGCCCAAGAAAATAAAGTCTATCACTGTTTGCATTGTTTCCCCATCTATTTGCCATGAAGTGATGGGACTAGATGCCATGATCTTCGTTTTTTGAATCTTGAGTTTTAAGCCAGCTTTTTCACTCTCCTCTTTCACTTTCAAGAGGTTTTTTAGTTCCTCTTTGCTTTCTATATATAATAATAAAGGATATTCAAATTTCCTCAGGGTCTGTGGAGGTGTGTAGCCAGACACATTAGATTCTAAGGAGGGTGAATGAATTTAATATTTGCTAATTAAAAGACACTTGCTCCTTGGAAAGAAAATGATGACAAACCTAGACAGTGTATTAAAAATCAAAAAATCACTTTGCTGACAAAGGTCCATATTGTCAAAGCTATAGTTTTTCCAGTAGTCATGTACAGATGTTAGAGTTGGACCATAAAGAAGGCTGAGCACTGAAGAATTGATGCTTTTGAATTGCGGTACTGGAGAAGACTCTTGAGAGTCCCTTGGACAGCAAGGAGATCAAACCAGTCAATCTTAAAGGAAATCAACCCTGAATATTCATTGGAAAGACCGTTGCTAGAGCTGAAGTCCCATCAAGTTGAACACTTGATGTAATGAGTTGACTTGTTGGAAAAGACCCTGATGCTGGGAAAGATTGGGGACAAAAGAAGAAGGGAGTGGCAGAAGATGAGTTGTTTAGATAGCAACACCAATTCAAAGGACATGAATTTCAGCAAATTCCTTTAGATAATGGAGGACTGAGAAGGCTGGTGGACTACAGTACATGGGGTTGCAGAGTCAGACATGACTTAGCAACTGAACAACCATGATAACAACAACAGATTATCTGGAAACAATAAGTTGATAATATTTATTGGTGGATTTGTAGCTGTTTTAAAAGGTGCATCTCTAGAGTTTTGATTTGTGAACAGAATTCAGTTGGAAAAACAACCTGGAGAGACATGCCTCAGGATTCTGTTCTGCAGAGCTTTTTTATCATTCACTTGGAAGCAGAGAAAATACTAGATTTATTGAAAGCACAAAGAATCAAGGAAAAGGTTACATCTATTGGTTAATATAATAGATATCTTACATAGCCTAAAAGAAAGAAAGTAAAAGTTGCTCAATCGTGTCTGACTCTTTGCGACCCCCATGGACTATAGTCCATGGAATTTTCCAGGCAAGAATACTGGAGTGGGTAGCCTTTCCCTTCTCCCGGGGACCTTCCCAACCCAGGGATCAAACCCAAGTCTCCTGCATTGCAGGCAGATTCTTTACCATCTTTACCAACTGAGCTATCAGACAACCAGAAAATATGCACAATAAATTTTTGAAGTCAAGTTTCATAAATTTAAGCTTTGGAATATATAGAGAAAACATTAAATGTATAAATGTATATTTGACAGGAGGGAACCACATTAATAGTCATTCTCATAGCTTCATATGAAATGAAAAAACATTATACATAAATCAGCTTCAAGTGGATTGAAAACTTAAATGAGAAAGAAAATATTAAAGCTCTAAGAACACATATAACAATAAATTCATTATGAAGGAGTTGTAAAAGGTACAGAATGAAAATCATGAGAGAAAAAGTTGACAAAGTACATTGTATTAAAATTGAGACCTTCTGTTGACTAAAACATCAGAGAAAGTGGGAAAACAAATTAAAAACTGGGAGAATATGTACAAAGGCCCATATAACCAACAGAAGTTTAATCCAGAATAATTAAAGCAGTTCTGTAAACCTGTAAGAAATAGACAAACAACTCAGTAGATTTATGAGCACAGGTTAGAGCAGCAGTTTATATGTGAAGAAACACAACTGGTAAAATAATATGTCCAAAAGGTGCTTAAATTTATCAATGGTAACCAGAGAAATGAAATTTTAAGCCACAGATGTGCTACTTCGCCATCACCAGAAAACCAAATTGTGAAATCTGACAAACGCAAATATTAGTGACGACATGGATAAATGGAAAGTGGCACTAGTGGTAAAGAATCCACCTGCCAATGCAGGAGACACAGGAGACCCGGGTTCAGCCCCTGGGTCGGGAAAATCCCCTGGAGAAGGGAATGGCAACCCACTCCAGTATTCTTGCCT
>SJYX01008253.1:0-31280 GCA_006410675.1 Oreotragus oreotragus | reverse complement strand
GTGTTAGAGAAGACTCTTGAGAGTCCCTTGGACTGCAAGGAGATCCAGCCAGTCCATCCTATAGGATATCAGTCCTGGGTGTTCACTGGAGGGACTGATGTTGAAGCTGAAACTCCAATATTTTGGCCACCTGATGCAGGGAGCTGACTCATTTGAAAAGACCCTGATGCTGGGAAAGATTGAGGGCAGGAGGAGAAGGGGACGACAGAGGATGAGACGGTTGGATGGCATCACCAACACAATGAACACGGGTTTGAGTGGACTCCAGGAGTTGGGTGGACTCCAGGGAGCCTGGCGTGCTGTAGTTCATGGGGTCGCAAAGAGTCAGACACAATCAAGTGACTGAACTGAATTGAACTGATGTCATAAATAAATTACCATTTACTTTTATTTTTTAAAAATTAATGGATTTTGATGTTATTTATCCAGTCTTCTTTTCCACCTTTAAGAGACATTTTAAAACTATTGCTTCCTAAGACAGCCTGTCTAAAATTTTCTGACTTCTATGGCCTACTAATGGGCTTCCCAGGTGGCGCTAGTGGCAAAGTACCTGCCTGCCAATGCAGGAGACAGCTGAGACACGGGTTCGATCCCTGCATTTGGAAGATCCCCTGGAGAAGGGAATGGCAATCCACTCCAGTATTCTTGCTTGGAGAATCCGAATCCCATGGCCAGAGGAGCCTGCTGGGCTACAGTCCGTAGGGTCGCAGAGTCGGACATGACTGAAGAGACTTAATACACACATACACGGATACTAGCACCTCAAAGTATAAATCCAATCAGAACAGCAAGTGGATTCTCGGGCAAACAGGTCATGGCGACAGAGTACTACTCACTAAATTGTCACAGCTGGAACCATCCAAGAGTGCATGTAACTCTTTGTAGGTATTAGCAGCCAAGAGAGTAGAGGTATATATAAATGTGCTGCTTGAAGATTTCACCTCCTGGAGGGTCTATAAAGGTTCTGCATTGGCCTTTAGTCATACACACACACACATGCACACACACACACAAACACCATTACCTCTCTTCATCCTTGAATCCCTTTCCTACTTGTGATTTCAAAGGCATTAGGTTGTTCTAGGACTGAAGCAACTCTAAGACACTAAAAACTTGGAATTGCAGGAAAGCTGTCAGGTCTCTCACACTCCAAAAGCAAAAATCCTTGGACTACAGGATGTAGAAAAGTGAAAATTCTCTCCAATTCTTAGGCAAACCACTAAATCTTATAGCTGTGTTATCTCTGAGAGCTGGCATTTCTTAAAGGTCACTGTGCTGATATTTTAGATTCTTGGGCTCCCAACCTGATGAAGTCTGTTATACTTTACAAAGCCCTTTCAAATACATAGTACATGTAATTTTAATAACCAAATGAGGTGAGTGATATTTTCCCAAAACTCCATAAGTGAGAACACAGAAGTATAGAGAGACACAAATGATTATAAAAGAGGCAATACAGGTGAGAGTGGATTCTGAAACTGAGTACTTGTGTTCAAATCCTCCTTTCCCACTGAACCGAGTAACACTGGGCAAGTCACTAATCTCATGCTTTAACTTTCTTGTCTCTAATGTAGAGATATTAGTAGTACTTGGTTATCACATAAATCAATGCATAGAAAACAGGTTAGTGCTTGTTATATGACACAGATTATTAGCTCACATAACTCAATTGGCAAATCAATTTTAGAACTCAAGAATTGCAGGTGTGGGACTTTCCTGGTGGCCCAGTGGTTAAGAATCCACTTTCTAATGCAGAGGACATGGGNAAATTGGCAAATCAATTTTAGAATTCAAGAATTGCAGGTGTGGGACTTTCCTGGTGGCCCAGTGGTTAAGAATCCACTTTCTAATGCAGAGGACGTGGGTTCAATCCCTGGTTGGGGAACTAAAATCGTACATGCTATGGGGCAGATAAGTGCAAGAACACAACTAAACAGCCCACATGCCACAAGGAAGACCTAGTGCACCAAAATTTAAAAATGATAATTAAAAATTAAAAGAGCAAACATTTATTTAAAGAAAAGAAGAGCAAGTGCTACAACCACTCACTCATAAAAGAGAAATAAAAGATACTCACTTTGTTCTGAGGTAGTCCTTCATTCCCAGGAGGGATCACCTTCATTTTTCTGATTTTGTGGATTTCCAGACAATTTACAAAAATACATCTGTTAAAAGTCTCTATGGTCTAGTTCAGCACTGAGACAGAATAAGCAATTCTATCACAAATCCAGCTACCTGAAGCCTAGCCACCATTGCTAGCTCACTTTTGAAGACCTTTCATACACACAATAATAAGAACTTAATCTCTTAAAATCATCAGCACAGAGATCCAAGCCTTTCTGAAACAGAATTTTCTCACAATCCCCCTCACTCTCAACATAGAAGGCAGCAACACCCAAGTGACACATAATCTATAACCTAGACACACAATCTAGATTATATGCCCTTTTATTGAATGCTTGTAACAGAAAATGAGACAAATACGGTCCCTCAGCTCATAAAGTTTAAAATTTAGAGTTGTATGTGCTCTCCAACATGGTTGTCATGAAGCATGTATGACCATTTAAATTTTAAATTATTTAAAATCAAATGAAAGTGTATTTCCTGAGTCATAGTAGCCTTTTTTTTTTTTTTTTTGGCCATGCCATGCAGCTTGTGGGATCTTAGTTTTCCAATCAGGGATCAAACCCAGACCCTCAGCAGTGAAAGCTCAGAGTCAGAATCACTGGATCAACTTGGAAGTCCTTAGCCACTTTTTAAGTGTTTAGTAGTCACATATGCTTAGTAGGTACTGCATGGAAAACACAGAGGTAGATAGACTATAGGCTATTCCTATCCTTGTGAAAAGTCCTATTGGAAGGTACTGAATAGGCAAAGGGAATATGGCACAGAAAATGCTATGACACAGAAACAGGATACTAAGGGGAAAGTCCCTAACTCAGACTGATAGGAAGTAGAGATGCTGGAACAATTTTTAGAGATAATGATATCCAAGCTGAGACATGTTCATCTGTTTAACAAGTGTCTATCAAGTATCAAGAGTAGAGGAGCATGTAATATAAACAGAGGCTCTTTTTCACAGAACATTAATGAAGGCAATCAATAAACAAATATACTCTCCAGATAATTTCTGTCTGTGACACTGGCTATGAAGGAAAAAAAAAAAAAAAAACAGGATAATGAAGAGAGGATACTTCAGTTTGTTGAGAAGTGAAAATCTATTTGTTTGAGAAACTTAAATATATCATCTTTTTTCACCAGTGCTCAGCAACCCAAGTGTAGGTTCAAGAAAAGCAGAAAGCTGGGATATTGCAGCCCAGGATGATTATAGAATAGACAGATGACAATAGATTCTATAGTGTAGAATAGATGACGATAGAATTCAGGATAAAGGGAAAAGTTATTGAAGTTTCTGACCATGCAGTTCAAGCTTATAGAAAAAGCAGTGAAAGGGCTTCCTTGGTAAAGATTCTTGGTAAAGAATCTGCCTACCAATGCAGGAGACACGGACTCCAACCCTCACCAAGGCTGTGGAGCAACTAAGTCCACATACCACAGCCACTGAGCCTCTGCTCTACAGCCCAGGAGCCACAAGTACTGATGCCCTTGCACTGGAGGGCCCATGCAACGAGAGAGGACCATGCAGCGCGAGAGCAGACCCTACTCATCATAACTAGAAAAAAAGTCCACGCAGCAATAAAGGCCCAGCACAATCAAAATTTCAAAAAAAGAAAAAAGCGCTGAAGAGGTGGGACTAATAGACACTGAGAAAATAGGTCTAAAATCAGAGGGCAGGGACAACTGGATGATAGAGTTTCAAGGATAGAGAGACATAAAATTGTGCTCAGAAGAAAATGTTTAAATTTTATCACTCAGAGGAAAAAAAAAATCTCTATAGGAATGGCCATAAGACCAGATGGACACAATAGAAGAGAAGTGAAAGATGACATAGGCAAAATACATAGAATCCAAAACTCTGACTCACATTGACAATGTACAGCTCACAACCATGTTCCATGAGGTTGTCACAGATCTGCTTTGTTTTCTTTTTCTTCCCCAAAACTGCTAGATCTCCTATATCACACTGTGTCTGATTATATTAACTGCTTTTCTTTTTTTCAAATCATCTGCTTGAATCAAGACCAAGGACAAAATGCACACACTCACACACACACACACACACAGAATAAGGACACAACCATACCTGTCTGGTGCACTAGGTCCTCATGGCATGTTCTACATTGACTTTCCTTAGTAAAGGACTTCTTACAGCTCTGGGTTCCTCCCACTTTCCCTAGAAATGTCAGAGGATCATTTAATCTTAGACTTGTGTGCCTTAAGTAGAATTCTAACCTGGCAACCATAAGTACAACTTTAGAAACAAGGTTAAGCTGAACTAAGGGAGATTGATTTAAGCAATGGCAAAGAAATACACAAGTCTCAACTGATATCCCCACTAGTGTTGACATTTACACATTGACCTTAATTATTGCCTTCTTTGAGCTTATAAAACAAGAGCAGAGTGTAATGCCTACTCCCAGTTTTATTTGTTTATATTGACTTGTACCATGGATCCACACTCTGAAATCAAATTATGAATACTTACCACATGTCTGAAATATATAAAAAGTGAATTGGTAGATGTGTGTGTGTGTGTGTGTGCTAAGTCATTTCAGTCATGTCCGATTCTGCACGACCCAATGGACTGTAGCCTGCCAGGCTCCTCTGTCCATGGGATTCTCCAGGCAATATTCTCCAAGAATACTGGAGTGGGTTGCCATGCCCTCCTCCAAGGGATCTTTCTTACCGAGGAATCGAACCCATGTATCTTGTGTCTCCTGCATTAGCAGGCATTTCTTTACCACTAGTGCCACCTGGAAAGCCCCAAGCTGACAGATAAAACCTGGCAAAAGTTAAAATGCATCATTCTAGGTAAACTTTTTACAGAAACATAGATTGTCCTCTCTACATCTTATAATGTCTGAGATACTCCTACTTACCCCTGTGGACCCCACTTAATTGATTCTCCATGTTCATTAAACCTTTCCAAACTTCCACCATCTTCCTGCATAAAACATTCTCACTGTCAGGCCACTACTGTTTGTTTCTACTGCAATTTGTTTTCTAATCTGTTTCCCATTATAAACCACATATTTCTTGAAACAGAGAACAGCATTTTATTCACCTTTGTTTTCCTGATAACTAAACCATTCGGTTCAGTTCAGTTTAGTCGCTCAGTTGTGTCTGACTCTTTGCGAGCCCATGAATCACAGCACGCCAGGCCTACTTGTCCATCTCCAACTCCCAGAGTTCACTCAAACTTATGTCCATTGAGTCAGTGATGCCATCCAGCCATCTCATCCTCTGTCGTCCCTTTCTCCTCCTGCCCCTAATCCTTCCAAACATCAGGGTCTTTTCCAATGAGTCAACTCTTCGCATGAGGTGGCCAAAGTATTGGAGCTTCAGCTTTAACATCAGTCCTTCCAATGAACACTCAGGACTGATTTCCTTTAGAATGGACTGGTTGGATCTCCTTGCAGTCCAAAGGACTCTCAAGAGTCTTCTCCAACATCACAGTTCAAAAGCATCAACTTTTCGGTGCTCAGGATTTCTTCACAGTCCAACTCTCACATCCATACATGACCACAGGAAAAACCATAGCCTTGACTAGACGGACCTTTGTTGACAAAGTAATGTCTCTGCTTTCGAATATGCTATCTAGGTTGGTCATAACTTTCCTTCCAAGAAGTGTCTTTTAATTTCATGGCTGTAATTACCATCTGCAGTGATTTGGAAGCCCCCAAAAATAAAGTCTGACACTATTTTCACTGTTTCCCCGTCTATTTCCCATGAAGTTATGGGACCAGATGCTATGATCTTAGTTTTCTGAATGTTGAGCTTTAAGCCAATTTTTTCACTCTCCTCTTTCACTTTCATCAAGAGGCTTTTTAGTTCCTCTTCACTTTCTGCCATAACGGTGGTGTCATCTGCATATCTGAGGTTATGGATATTTCTCCCAGCAATCTTGATTCCAGCTTGTGTTTCTTCCAGTCCAGCGTTTCTCATGATGTACTTTGCATATAAGTTAAATAAGCAGGGTGACAATATACAGCCTTGATGTACTCCTTTTCCTATTTGGAACCAGTCTGTTGGTCCATGTCCAGTTCTAACTGTTGCTTCCTGACTTGCATACAGGTTTCTCAAGAGGCAGATCAGGTGGTCTGGTATTCCATCTCTTTCAGAATTTTCCACAGTTTCTTGTGATCCACACAATCAAAGGCTTTGGTATAGTCAATAAAGCAAAAATAGATGTTCTTCTGGAACTCTTGCTTTTTCATGATCCAGCGGATTTTGGCAATGTGATCTCTGGTTCCTCTGCCTTTCCTAAAACCAGCTTGAACATCTGGAAGTTCACAGTCCATGTATTGCTGAATCCTGGCTTGGAGAATTTTGAGCATTACTTTATTAGCATGTGAGGTGAGTGCAACTGTGCGGTAGTTTGAGCATTCTTTAGCATTGCCCTTCTTTGGGATTGGAATGAAAACTGACCTTTTCCAGTCCTGTGGCCACTGCTAAGTTTTCCAAATTTTCTGGCATATTGAGTGCAGCACTTTCACAGCATCATCTTTCAGGATTTGAAATGGCTCAACTGAACTAAAACATTAGGTAATACCTAATATAAATATGCCTAATGAAGGTGTAAGGGAGGAAAGAAGAGAAGGGAAAGAGAGAAGAAGGAATATATGAATTAGGAAGGAGAATAACTCTGAGGCTAGAGATAAGTTGCGTGTTCCTGTAACTGCAGGGCAAGGCAGGGATAAGCAGAAATGTGACTGTAAGGCCCTTCCTTAAGCTTGTGTCCATGTCTAAGCTCTAGATCAGTACAGAATATTCCTTTACAACAATCAATCAGGAGACATGCACTCTTCATAGATTTGAGCTACAGAGAAGGCAGGGTGTGTGGTGCAGAAGGGGCTGACGTCAATGACCTGGTTCCTGGCTCTGTGACCCAGCCTGAGCTCCCTAACCCCTCTGAATCTGAGTCAGGCTGTTATGCTCTACTCTGTGACCCATGCTCAAGTGAGGTAACTGAACTGATATAATGGTAAAATCTAAACGGCACCAGAAATGAATGAGATCCTTGACTCTGTGGCCACTTGGTCTCCAAGCCTAACTTGCCCCAGGCCAAAGTGTATTCTGACTGTCGTAGGCTGTCTCACCCACGTGCAGCAGAGGGTCTGTACTTTGCTTTCATTATACATTAGCTAGAGAATATCACATATATTCACACTTTTGCCATATTTTATTTTCCCAGTTTACAGTGTTGGGCTTATGACAATCATCAGCTTAGTGTTCATCTCAGAGGGACTGTCTGTCACTGCAGCAAGCTTGCCCTGGTCATGGAGAGAGAGCCATCTCTCTCGACCTCACCAAGTTCAGAATTGGAGAAGAGAAGATGGAGGCAGGTTTGCTTAGTTCATAACTTTGTGGCTCTGGGCCTGGCACAAGTGAGTAAGGCGACTGTACTAACATTTTCTAGAGTCCAAACTTAGTGTCTCCCCCCGACTGAAATGTGAGAGAAGATGAAGTCACCCCTAAACCTTCCCCTTTCATTTGCCTTACAGATACTTTTCTTCTCTTGGCTGCAGAGAGGCAAAAACGTCTTCTCTGAAGGTCAGTTCTGAAACATGAAAGGAAATTCTAGATGTAGCTTTCACTTTTCCATTTCTTACCAATCATCTCCCTCTCCAAAATTCGCCCACACCAAAACCAAGAGGATGCAAATGAGCTATTTTGAAACCCAATTAAGCAATGGGGGTCTGACATGAAGTCTATTCTAGCTATTATTTCCTCCCACAGTTGGTAAGAGATAGCCTTACCTTCTCCTGAATTTTCTTAGATATTAAGCAGAGCAGGGAAAAACTTAGATGTTCTTTTTGTTTCATAAAATTTCTCACCTTTCCCCAAGTAAGATGTAGGATCTGTGTCATTCAGGGCATTTGAATGTCAATGCTAAATGTGAAGATTATGGGTTGAATGTCATAAGATCTAAAGAGCTGAGGAGAAGATAGAAAGAAATTACCACAGTGGCAGGAAGGCTTCTCTGGCAAGGAGAGTGATTTTTGTTTGGGGGTGCTTTTTTAAAAATTTTGAGAGACAATTTCTTGTTATAATGAACCAGAAATAAAAGAATCCACTGAAACTGGGGAAATTGACAGAATGTGGTTGAACTTAATTAAATCTTCAAGGGAAGTGAGAGTCAATCAAAGTCAATGAATGGAGAAGCCAGAGATTTGGGATAAACATAAGGGTAACAGCGTTTCATCATGGGTATGGTAAAGAATCTGCCTGCCAATGCAAGAGACATAGGAGATGAAGGCTTGATCCCTAGGTCGAGAAGATCCCCAGGCAAAGGAAGTGGCAACCCACTCCAGTATTCTTGCCTGGATAATCCCATGGATGGAGGAGCCTGGCAGACTATTCTATGGGGTGGCAAAGTGTCAGACACAACTGCCTGAGCACACAGCACACATACACACACCTGTGACCCCTCCTTTCAGGTATTGGCCATTGTTTCTCAGCCCTTTCTCCTTTGAAGTATCAAAAAAAAAAAAAAGGCTTTTCCCTCATTTTTGCTCAAAAGTATGCCTTTGGACATGATGCAAAGCCAAGAAAAAATTTTAAAAATCTCCTTCTAGGATAAAAAGTGCACTTACCCAACCCAGTGTACTGCTTTCATGGTATAAGTGTACATGGTAATAACTTTAATCAAATCAGAGCTGCTACCATGTTAGATGACCCTGCAGCTGTGTCAATGTTCCTAAATTACTATATAAAACATCAACATGGGAGAATCCATTTTTTAACTGTAGGTTTTCTAAACATTTTAAAAACGCTGTTGAACATGACATAGCTCAGAAACCTAGACATTAGAGGGAAACACTGATGGGCTCTTTCTGGGACTGTTTCCCCTAACAATCAAAGGCATATGGTGTTGTGGTTATGGGCATGGGCTCCAGAGCCATTCTGCCCAAAACAGCAGCTACAATCACAGTAGCGAAGGAGCATTCAGAATGTGCCACAGAGGAATGAATTTTACACTAATTCATTTTAACTTAAAAATTCATATTCAATTCAGTTATTGGCAAACTTAAGTATGACTGAAATAACTCAGATATGTAAATCTACCTTTTAATCTATAAATTGTATGAAATATAAGTGCAAATTAAGTATTTCTGATTAAAATTTAGCATCCAAGTCAAGATGTGCTATAAGAGCCAGTGCAGTGCTTCCCTGGTGGTCTAGTGGTTAAGGATCTGCCTTGCAAAGAAAAGGACATCAGTTCAACCCCTGGTCCAGAAAGATCCCACATGCCACAAAGCAACAAGCCCTTGAGCCGCACTGCTGATCTTATGTGCTGCTAACTACTGAAGCCTGTGCCTAGAGCCGGTACTCCACAATATGAAAAGCCACCACAATGAAAAGCAGCCCCCATCTGCTGCAACTAGAGAAAGCCTGCGTGCAGCAACAGACACACTACAGCCAAAAAGCAAATAAATAAATATCTTTCTTAAAAGTAAAGCATATACCATATTTAGAAAACTTAGTACAAAAAATGTGAAATTTGTATTAATTTTACAGTGATTACATGGTGAAGTGTTAATACATGGGATATACTCAGTTAAATCAAGCACATTATTAAAATTTACTTCATTTCTTTCTTTTTACTTCTTTAATGTAAGTACTAGAAAATTTAAAATTACATGTGTCTCATAGTATATCTCTACTGGATAGAATTTTTCTGGAGCACGGACAGAAGTTCAAATTTTATTTCTTCCACTTTCTATCTATGAAATGAGCTCAAATGTGCTTCAGGACCATTTATGAAAAATAGGCTGCTAACTGCTACATAGAAATGATGAAAGTGAATTAACATATGTAATACACTTAGAATAGCTCACAACACATGGTGTGCTTAATATATAGTAACTATTGTTCCTATTATTATGCCTATAGTTGTTACAGTGGTGATAGCAGAAAAAAAAAAAAACTGAGAGGAGACTATGAAATATTGTGAAGAAAGTCTTTTCCTGTCTCTTATGAAAGCCTTGTATAAAATGTCCATTTGGATCTGTGTGAAAAATGTCCGTGGCCTGGATCTCAGAGTGTCCAGCTGCACATTAGGACCTGAGGACATCCTCTCACAACCTATGGGTTATGACATTCTCTGTCTCTTGTCTACTTCCCCACCAGATGCCAAAAGACACAACAAATCAAAGTGTCCTGATAAAACTGAAGAGAGGGATATTAGAAAAAATGTGTCACTAACCTAGCAGTGTGAAGGCACTTTGCCACTTAACCACTCTGCCACTAAATTAGCCATCTATCTTTCAGAAAGGCAGTAATTTCTCTGGGCTCCGTTTCCTCATAAATTAAATAAGGATAATACAAAGTGTTATTGTGAAGATTAAATAAGATAGTAAGATTGAGAGAGCTCTATAAACTACAGAGTATTGTGCCAATATCAATTTCTTTTTACTTTCATAATCGTTACTGCAGAATTAGCCTTTCTCTTAAATAAAACAAATAGTTGCTTCTGTGGGATTATTTCTAAGGATCCTGAAGACCTACCCATCTTCCAAATTACCCCTAAACTGATTTGCGATGAAATGGTCAAACCCTTTGCCACATAAATTTCCAATACTACTTTGGGAAATGCAAATGAAAAGTTATCCAGTTTAGGAATGAACTAATGAGTCACAAAACCATCAACTATTAACACCAAGGCTCTTTATAGCTATCAAGTCATCCTGCAAGATTTTGAGGAAATAGGCCACAGATCATATCTCTTTTCACTTATTATTTCTCTCATTCATTCAACAAATATATATGGAGTGTCTACTATGTGTGAGACAAGGTCCCTGCCCTGGAGAAGCTCATATTCTAGGTAGGGGAGAGGAGCAATAAACATAATAGATTTGTAACCGAGACAGTATAAATATCAAATATGTGTAAGTGAGATAGGATGTGTGTGTGCTGTATTCAGTCATGTCTGACTCTTAACAAAACTATGGACTGTAGTCTGCCAGGCTCCTCTATCTATGGGATTTTCCAGGCAAGAATGCTGAAGCAGGTTACCATGTCCTACTCCAAGGATCTTCCCAACCCAGGGATCGAACCTATGTCTCTTGCATTTCCTACATTGGCAGGCAGATTCTTTACCACTGCACCACCTGGGAAGGCCTCAAGTGAGACAGTATACTTCTAAGAAACACCAAGACAGAATAATGAGGGTCAGGGATGCAGCAGAAGTGAGTGATGGCACGTTTCCATACACTCATGTGGAAAAACCCAAACGAAACTTTTTGGCCAATCCAATAAACTGGGTGACCAGTCTGTCTCCTTAAGAAGGTAAAATTTAAGCAAAGACATGAAGGCATTAACCACACAGATCTCTGGGGAAGAGCACTGCAGAAAGAGAAAGCTCATGTGAAGGTTCTAGGGCAGGAGCACACACATGACTTCAAGAGTCAGTGAAGAGCCTAGTCTAATAGTTATCACTCTTGTATATTTATACTGTGATAACATGCATATGACATAATATTTATCATTTTTTCCATTTGTAAGTCTGCAATTCAAAGCAAGAAGCAGGGAGGTAAATCAAGGTGAGGTCAGAAAAGTATGTTAAGAGTGAGACAGACAGATCATGCAGAGCCTTACAGGTAGAAGGACCATATAATTTATTGTCCAGACTGGAACCCATGTAAGAGTAAAAGAGGTGTTACTAATAATTATACCGGAGCAAAAGTCACAAACCAGACAAAACAGGATGCTTGGTAGCCCTACTGTTAAGCTGCTGTCTGGTCTCAAGGCTTTTACTTTGAAGCAAATGGGAAGTCACATCTAGAGCAGTTATATCCTACATTCAGAAACCACACCAAGTGGTCAGAGAGAGAACTCTCAAGAAAGGGGAAGTAAGTCAGAAACAGAAAAACAAATATTGAATATATGAATCTAGAAAAATGGTACAAATGAACTGGTTTCCAGGGCAGGAATAAGTAAGTAAGTAAGTAAAGTCACTCAGTCGTGTCCGACTCTTTGTGACCCCGTGGACTGCAACCCACCAGGCTCCTCAGTCCATGGGATTCTCCAGGCAAGAATACTGGAGTGGGTTGCCATTTTAGACTCAAAAATAGAGAACAGACCAGACGTGTGGTCACAAGGAGGAAGGGGAGAATGGGACGGACTGGGAGGATAGGATTTACATATATATATTTGGGGCTTCCCAGGAGGTGCTATTACCATGTATAAAATAGAGCGCTAGTAAGAAGCTGTATAACACAGGGAGCTCAGCCTGGTGCTCTGTGATGACCTAGAGGGGTGGGAGAGGAGCCAAGAAGGAGGGGATATATGTATACATATAGCTGATTCACTTCATTGTACAGCAGAAATTAACATAAGATTGTAAAGCAATTATACTCCAATAGAAATAAAAAGAAAGGTATTGTGAACCCGGGTCTCCCGCATTGCAGGCAGACGCTTTACTGTCTGAGCCACCAGGGAAGCCCCAATTAGCCTCCAATTAAAATAAATAAATTTATATTTAAAAAAAGAAAAAGAAAAGAGTATATGTAGGAAAGCAGTGTGCCTGAGGTTGAAACTGGGAGATAATTTGTAATTTAGATGAAAAATAGTCTTGAGAAACTTAACACTTAGCCAGTTTCAACTCCAAAAGTCTCTGCCTTTCCTGTCAATACTGCTCGCGTGCCAGGTTCCAGATGTGAGTGGGAAGACACTGCTTGACACAGTTGGCAAAATGACTCCTCAGAGCAGGAGAGGTGAGCCTGCAGGCTACAGCAAATGTGGAAGAAGGCGATGCCTGCTAGACAGTCCTTGGAAAGAGGAACAAGAGGAAATAGTAGATGGGCAGAGGAAGCTATTGTTTACTCTTTCTTAGACTACTTCCTCACTGCTATCATGGTCAACCACTCCAGACAAAGAGCTATCTTATTCAACATTGCATTTTAGGCCCTCCACTTCTGTTCCACCCAGAGAAGTTTAGAACTCTCCCCCAGTCTAATGGCTATCCTCTTGTTGCATACTGTTACTGTGATAAAATGTGTATGACATAATATTTATCATTTTAACCATTTCCAAGTCTATAATTCAACAGCATTAAATACATTCACAATTTTATGTGTCACCACTACTTATAACCAAAATACTTTCATCACCTGAACTCCTGTTGCTTTTTTTTTCTTTTGGCTGCGTCAGGTCTTAGCTGTGGCACACAACATCTTTATTGAGTCACAAAGGATCTTCTCATTGCAGGGCATGGACTTTCTAGTTGAGGTACATGGGCTTAGTCACTCGTGGCATATGGGATCTTAGTTCCATGACCAAGAATCAAGCTGGCATCCCCTGCATTACAAGCTGGATTCTTAGCCACTGGACCACCAGGGAAGTCCTGCTTTTTTATTTTTAATGTTTATTCTAAATTCATGATTGTTGTTGCTGTTATTGAGTGCCCAAGTCATGTCTAACTCTTTGCGACTCCAAGGACTGCAACACCTCAGCTTCCCTGTCTGTCACCATCTCCCAGGTGGTGTGAGTTCATGTCCATTGAGTCAGTGATGCCATCCAACCATCTATCCTCTGTCACCCTCTCTCCTTCTGCCTTCAATCTTTCCCTGCATCAGGGTCTTTTCCAAGGAGCTGGCTCTCTGCATCAGGTGGCCAAAATATTGGAACTTCAGCTTCAGCGCCAGTCTTACAATGACTATTCAGGATTGATTTCCTTTTAGATTGACTGGCTTGCTCTCCTTGCTGTTCAAGGGACTCCATCACTACGGTTCAAAAACATCAATTCTTCAGCTCTCCACCTTCTTTATGGGCCAGCTCTCACATCCATATGCATGAATTGCAAATCCACAAACCGATGATTACCTCTCACTTAAACCCCAGTGATGATGAAGATCACATGGCTGACAAACTCATACTTCTGAAGGCCGTGTTCAGGTTCTGGAGCAGCTCAATGTCACTGAATGTTGTATTTGTGTGTGTGTTAGTCACTTCAGTTTTGTCTGACTCTTTGTGACCTATGGATTATAACCCACCAGTTTCCACTGTCCATGGAGTTTTCCTAGCAAGAATATTGGAGTGGGTTGCTATGCCCTCCTCCAGGTGTCCTTCCCAAACCAGGGATCAAACCTGCATCTCCTGCATTGACAGGTGGATTCTTTACCACTAGCGCCACCTGGGAAGCCCATTACCAAATGTTATTCAGTACTAAATCTTCACTTCCCCTTTCTGAAAGCATCCCATGTGCTCTCAATTGTGCCCAGTTTACAAGCAACCAAAGAGAGAGAAAAACACGCCACAGCTCCCACCTTCCCCAGCCTCCCCAATGCATAAGGAGAGCCATGTGACACAGTATTTATGAGGCAAAAGTTGTGGGAAGGACCTCACATCAGAGCTTGTAAACAAGTGGGAGGGGAGGCACACTCATGCCCTTTGCCCATCCACTTCCACTGCTTCAAACAGGACACTAACACGGAGTTGAAAGAGCCATTTTGTGGCCATAAGGTGACAAGCACACTCTATGTGTGACCAAGTAGAAAAAAAGACAAGTCCTAAGTTCATATCGGGGAAGGCAATGGCACCCCACCCCAGTACTCTTGCCTGGAAAATCCCATGGATGGAGGAGCCTAGTAGACTGCAGTCNAAACAAGATAGATATATATATATATAATAATTATTTATACATGCAGTCTCCAAAAACTGAATGGATTATGCTCCAAGAGGTCTTTCATTAGTTACTTGAAATTCATTTTCCCCCACATAAGACCAGTCTGTTGAATTTGGGCATAGTATCCCCACCTGATGGAGAAGGCAATGGCAACCCACCCCAATACTCTTGCCTGGAAAATCCCATGGATGGAGGAGCCTGGTAGGCTGCAGTCCATGGGGTTGCTAGGAATCAGACACGACTGAGTGACTTCACTTTCACTTTTCACTTTCATGCATTGGAGAAGGAAATGGCAACCCACTCTAATATTCTTGACTGGAGAATCCCAGGGATGGTGGGCTGCAGCCCTAGTGGGCTGCCGTCTATGGGGTCACGCAGAGTCAGATACAACTGAAGCGACTTAGCAGCAGCAGCATCATCATCCCTACCTGAGTCAGTAGCTGAGGTGGAGAGTTCTCTTCTGCTTATTTTGGTGTCAACTCTGGGTTGCAGAACAGGGAGACCCTTTGGAGTTGCTATTATAGGAATGCTAAGATATTCCTTACATATTTTGCTAGATATTCCATTTCTCTTACAAATGACTTAATTTCTCATAAAATTCTTTGCCTTGCCACCAAAGCTCTGAAGTGATGATCTGAGAGTTTTTTGTGGTGATCGTTTTGGGGAGGCTTAACTGATTTATTGGGTAATGTAGCTTTAGACTAAAGTTATGATTTTAATGGCATCTGAGAGTGTTTATGAACATACTGGTTAAGGTGCCTTGTTGGCTGCTCTTGGCCTCAAAAGCTATCTCTGTAGTCATAGGCAGTAGATATGACTTGTTTATACAGACTACTTGTGCATTTAGTACTAATGTAGACCTTTTGTACCAAACAATTTTGTTTATGATCATTTAATAAAAGGGTTCTATTTGAATTTCAAAGGCTGTACAGTGGTGACTCTTAAAAAATACTTTCTATTCTTCATAGCAATATGTCCTTAATGCTGAGCAAGAATTGTCATGAATCTATCTGCTTGACATATGCATTAACTTTAATTCTAGTTTAGGGACAAGCAATAACTATTCAAATAATTCAGTTCAGAGGTTTCAGTAGCCACACCTCAGAACTAGGGACATTTAAGTACAGAATTCACTAGAGAATTTTATAATGGTAATTCAGACATTTCTACCAGTAACTTCTTCTGGAGTTAGTTTCTTTTTCCTTTGATCTAATAATTAAAGGAAATGATTTGGAATTGGAAAAGCAAGAAAGCTTGCTTTTGCTAGTCTGAGGATAAAGAAATATGTGGAGACTCAGTTAACTGTTTATCTTAATACTTTAGATTATTGATGTTTAAGTTTTAACTTTTTTAAATAGCTGAAAATTTTTAAAGCATACTTATATGTAAAAAATATGGTATATGCATGAGAATTCAGAAGTTATTGTTTTAAAAAAGCAATTTAAATGTTTTTTGAAAAATGTTTAAATATTTTAAAACACCCAAAGAAACATAGACATTAGGTTATAAACTAGTGAAAGTAAGTACTATGATTTATCTATCAATTTTTCCTCTAGAATTGAGCACATTACATTGAGTACAGAAGGCAAGTAATTTTTTAATGAATTAATCTATGATAAAATGTGTCCAACTAGTTTTCTGTTCCTTTCAGTTAGCATTGGTAAGAAGCCAAAAAAAGGCCTAAAAGTTTCTTTTGAATGCATTTTAAAAATAATGTTATTTCTGAAATGTGAAGAATAGCAGTTAAAAATTAATGTTACTTAGCATTTCAAACTCAGATTTACTAAAACATGTATTACAGGGTGATTACTCATTTTTATAGGATGTCTTTCAAAAATTATTTGTAATTAAATAACTTGTCAGATTTCTTCAAGTAATAAATGTTATTTACATTCAGGATTTTATTTTTAAAATTTTCACTCATTCAAGAATGAACCAGTTATGAAAAGTGAGTAGTATGTATATATCAAACTCAAAAGGTAAACTGTTTATAGAGAAAAATATTTAATGTGTGAACATTTAACAAATCCACCCTAATAGTAAGTGTCTTTACTTTATAGGGCAGAAAACTAAGACCTAACTTGCTACCTTGTCTGGAGTCACATGGTGAGTTTCTGGAAATTGAAATTATACCCAAAGATTTTTGAAACCCAAATATCATGTTTCAATATATTTGGTGTTACTTAAAGTGACTCAAAATTGATTGATGTCATGTGTTAGTGCTTAGGTGACTCTGCAACTTGATGGACGACGACACCTCTTTTCAACCAAAAAGTAAGTATTGCTGCTGCAAGTGATACTAGTGTGCTTGGCTCTTGTATTGATAACCTTGCTTCATGAGAAAATGTGAGATAGACAGACGTGGGCATATTGAAAAAAAAAAAAAACAATCTTCTTTCTCATGGGATCATTGTTGCTTTAATGTAGTCTGTGCCAACAAATAGTAAAGTGGACCACACTCTCCAGTTGTATCCTGATCATTTCTAATAGGCAGTATTAATTTTTTACAAAAAATGTACACAGATAAAGATGCTAATCATACCTCTTGAAGATGAGTAAACTAGACACATAAATTACCTCCCTTTAAAAAAAAAACCATTTCAAAAGATTTTATTTAATATCATAAGGTATTTTCATGAATGGGCTTGTAAACACACACCTATCTTTCAACAAGATAATTTTCTAACCCTCCCCCCAACACTCCCACATCAAGGTGAACATGAGGTTGAAGAAATGAATACAGGAAATGGAGCAGATAGGGAAAAGAGTGATACAAAGGATGGAATGTAACATTGTGTTTAGTTATTCTCCTGTGTCACACAAAACTGCCAGAGGTTTCCTTCAGCCTAGCTTCCTACCAGCATCCCCACCCAACCCATACACGCAGACACATCAACACACACAACTGCTTTACTTCCAAATGTCTGGGCCTCAGTCAGTCAGTTCTTGTATCTTCCCTAGAAACCTCCCTAACCCTTTTCTTTCCAAAAAAGGTTAAATCCTCTAGAACTGGTTAGTGACCTGAAGAGAGGCAGGATTTGAGGGTGTCAGAAATTAAATGAATAGTCTTGTTTAGGCTCCAGAGATAAAGCAGAGCAGGCCTCTGACCTTGCTTCTAACCTGCCTGCTGAGAGTGCAAGACTTCAACACTGTAGATAAGACAGGAGAGGAATCTTGAGATCCTTGAGCCCCTGAAGGGGACCTAGCCAACCAAGGCCCACACCTAGCAACATTCCAAGTGTTATAAGACAAAACAAACAGTATTAACATGAAACCAGGCTTGCAATTTGGTCACAGATTGATGATGATATCAGTTTGCTTCTGTCCTGGGATTATAAACAGGAACCCTGAACTGCAATCTTTGAAGTCTCACCCACAGAGCAGACATGCTGCCTGAGACCCTTTCCCAACTGGGGCTCCAGGGCTGCTGTGACACGGGGATTTCCCAGCACTGATTAAGTCTGGATGTTGGTCAAAACCCAATTTGGTGATGTATTCTCTGCTCTTTCTATTTTTCTTTTCTTTTAATGTTAGTATGTTGAAAGTAAGCAGATAATTCTCTAATAGATACCTATATTATTTAGTTGTATATAACAAGTGGCTTATTTTGTTAACAAATCCTTTGAACCTGAGACAAAAGTGAAAACTTTTGGCAAAACAGAGGGTGAAAAGAAAAATCATCAAAATTTCTTCATATTCAGACTTAAGTGATTGTAATCTTACCCAGGCTTCAAGAAAAAGATCAGATACATGAAAGATAACAGATAAAATGAGAAAATGGCATAAATAAGTCCCTGTTTGCTTTATTTTTTCCTTTTAACCAGATGCCACAGTTTTTCTTTAATAGCTAAATATCTTCTCAACATACTCATGATACCTAGTGAAAGCAAGGTCACTCAGTCATGTCTGACTCTTTGTGACCCAATGGATGGTAACCTATGAGGTTCCTCCATCCATGGAATTTTCCAGGCAAGAGTACTGGAGTGGGTTGCCGTTTCCTTCTTCAGGGGATCTTCCTGACCCAGGGATTGAATCCAGGTCTCCAGCATTGCAAGCAGACGATTTTACTGTCTGGGCCACTAGGGAAGCTCAATGATACCTAGTGCTTCTTAATTAAGCATAGAAGTGACACAATTCTTCTCCTGTGATAGACTAGGGTACATTATAGGAAGTATAGAAACTTCATCAAAGAAATTAAAAGTAATTATTTTCTACCATTCTATGCCTATTAAATTAGTAACATTTATTTATGGAAACTCTGATAACTTGCAGGACATCCTAGAAAGCAATTTGTTAATACATATTGAGTCAAAAAATAGTTATGACTTTGACTTAACAATTGCACTTGTGATGTATCTTGCGAAATAATCAAAAAAAGATTCCACATCAGAGTTACATATGATGAAAACTTGAAGATGCTCATTTCAGAGTTACTTAGGATTGCAAAAGAAACAAAAAGGAAACAAGCCTAATGCAATAAATATTAATGACAATGTGCTAGCCTGCATATGAAGCAGTGGAGATACAGTTCAAAGAAAAATTCCATGCCCACACTGGGTTTATACACTAATGGGACAAACAAATAAAAATATGTGTCAAGTAGTGATCACATCAATGAAAAACAAATGAAGTAAAGAAAATGATTGAGCTTATAAATGATGGAGCCAGACGTTAAACTCAGGTCATGTGAGTTATGTTTTACCAACTTTTTTGTTTTGTTATATTTTACCAAAGTCAATGTTACACCAAATTGCCTCAAAGAAGACCCAGGAAAGTCATTTAAATCTGCTGCTCTAAATTCTCCCATGAAGAACAAGGAAGGAAATCATATTAGAGAAGGTATGAAGGAGACAGAATTTCAGGACCTCAAGGTGTCTCGAGGGTAGGTGCCTTTGTAAAGCCATGGGAGAGAGTTGTCTGTAACCAGCTCACAGGACAAGGCTGAGGCAGTGAGGGGGGTTTCCCTTCAGCCTCTTCCCTGATCTCTGAGTGTGGCTGAGACCAAGCCCATGGCCCTACTTCCACATAAAACTTGCTTCAGGAGTCCTTCTATAATATCTTATTTGAAGAGAACTCTGAGAACCAGAATCTGAAGTGTCACCAGATTGGGAGGTGCCATTTATGCACAAAAGACTCAAATTCTATGTTTTCTCAGACCTTCTTCCTCTGCCCTTGGTATATGAGTGCCTATGAACCTCAAAATGTCATTTAAAAAAAAAAAAAAAAAGACTGCAAAGATTTTCCAAAGCAGATGTTTCTGACTTTCCAGAGAATTATCTATGAAGACAAAGACAGATGTGCAGATTTGCAAAGAAAAAAGAAATATCTTACACCACCATCAGCCAACCTATTAGCATAATGTGAGAAGCTGATGGTAATTGCTTGGTAAGTGCAATCATTAGCCTTAATATACCTTGCTACCCAAAACCTGTCCACCTAAAACCAAAAACTGTGGAGACACTTTGTCCCTTCTGCAATGCTGCCCCTCTGGATTAGAGAAATTGAGTCTGTGCCAAGTAGAAAACTGAGATCAAACCCCTTTCTGCATGCATTTCGATATTTTAGTGGCCAAAGTGTTATCTGTTCTCATCCTCCTACTTTCGACATACATTCAGGAATTACAATATCTAGAAAACATCAGGGAAAATTGGGGTGAGGGTAGGGGTGTTGGATCCTGGCAACATTCCATTCCATTAGTAGTCCAGAGAATTTTACATTCTCACTATAACATGCTGTGTAGGTGGGGTAGAGTCAGGTAGAGCTCTAGTACACAATCCTTACTAGGGATTGGGATTCTCTTGTAATCCAGTGTTCAGTATCTATAATAAATAGTCAGTACAACTGCAACTTCCCTGGTGGCTAAAATGGTAAAGTGTCTGCCTACAATGCAGGAGACCCAGGTTCAATCCCTGGGTTGGAAAGATCTCCTGGAGAAGGAAATAGCAACCCACTCCAGTATTCTTGCCTGNAGTGTTCAGTATCTATAATAAATAGTCAGTACAACTGCAACTTCCCTGGTGGCTAAAATGGTAAAGTGTCTGCCTACAATGCAGGAGACCCAGGTTCAATCCCTGGGTTGGAAAGATCTCCTGGAGAAGGAAATAGCAACCCACTCCAGTATTCTTGCCTGGAAAAACCCATGGACAGAGGAGCCTGATAGGCTACAGTCCATGGGGTCACAAAGAGTTGGACACGACTGAGCAACATCTATTTCTTTCTTTCTTTCTTTCTTTACACCTGAAACTAATATGTTATATTGCAACTATATCTGAATTTAAAAAAAATAAATGAATAAAATAAACAGTAGGACAAGATTCAGATCAATTAGAAGTGAAAGTCGTTCAGTCATGTCTGACTCATTGCTACTCCATGGACTATACAGTCCACGGAAGACCAGAATACTGGAATCNCACCTGAAACTAATATGTTATATTGCAACTATATCTGAATTTAAAAAAAATAAATGAATAAAATAAACAGTAGGACAAGATTCAGATCAATTAGAAGTGAAAGTCGTTCAGTCATGTCTGACTCATTGCTACTCCATGGACTATACAGTCCACGGAAGACCAGAATACTGGAATCGGTAGCCTTTCCCTTCTCCAGGGGATCTTCCCAGCCCAGGGATTGAACCCAGGTTTCCCACATTGCAGGCAGATTCTTTACCAGCTGAACCACAAGGGAAGCCTGATCAATTAGAAGAGACCAAACAATGGACTGCAGCCTGCCAGGCTCCTCTGTCCATGGGATTCTCCCTGCAAGAAAACTGGAGTGGCTTACCATGCCCTCCTCCAGATGATCTTTCTGACACAGGGATCGAACCCATGTCTACTGCATTGCTGGTGGATTCTTTACCTCTGAGCCACCAAGTAAGCCTCTATAAACCTTCAGCACCTTTCAAAGCAGACGTGGACTGCCTGCAGCCTCATTCCCTTCCACACTGCTATTAGAATGATCATCAGTCTAACAGATTATAAGTCTAATCAGATCTAACGATCATCAGTCTAATCAGACCTAGTGATCATTCTAATAGCAGAGTGGACAGACAGTGAGGCTGAGGGCAGTCCACGTATGCTTTGGAAGATGCTGAAGGTATATATCAATAACCTCAGATATGCAGATGACACCACACTTATGGCAGAAGGTGAAGAAGAACTAAAGAGCCTCTTGAGGAAAGTGAAAGAAGAGAGTGAAAAAGTTGGCTTAAAGCTCAACATTAAGAAAACTAAGATCATGGCATCTGGTCCCATCACTTCATGGCAAATAGATGGGGAAACAGTGGAAACAGTGGCTGACTTTATTTTTCTGGGGTCCAAAATCACTGCAGATGGTGATTGCAGCCATGAAATTAAAATACGCTTACTCCTTGGAAAGAAAGTTATGACCAACCTAGACAGCATATTAAAAAGCAGAGACACTACTTTGTCAATGAAGGTCCATCTAGTCAAGGCTATGGTTTTTCCAGTAGTCATGTATGCATGTGAGAGTTGGACTATAAAGAAAGCTGAGCACCGAAGAACTGATGCTTTTGAACTGTGGTGTTGGAGAAGACTCTTGAGAGTCTCTTGGACTGCAAGGAGATCCAACCAGTCCATCCTAAAGGAGGTCAGTCCTGGGTGTTCTTTGGAAGGACTGATGTTGAAGCTGAAACTCCAATACTTTGGCCACCTGATGTGAGGAGTTGACTCAGTTGAAAAGACCCTGATACTGGGAAAGATTGAGAACAGGATGAGAAGGGGACAACAGAGGATGAGATGGTTGGATGGCATCACCGACTCAATGCACATGAGTTTGAGTAAACTCCGACAGTTGATGATGGACAGGGGGGCCTGGCATGCTGTGGTTCGTGGGGTTGCAAAGAGTCGGATACAACTGAGCGACTGAACTAAACTGAACCGAAGGTGTAGAGAGGCTTACCTGGTGACTCAGCGGTGAAGAATCCACCAGCAATTCAGGAGATGTGGGTTTGATCCCTGTGTCCTGTCTCTTATACACATCTCATGAATGGGCTTGTAAACACACACCTATCTTTCAACAAGATAATTTTCTAACCCTCCCCCCAACACTCCCACATCAAGGTGAACATGAGGTTGAAGAAATGAATACAGGAAATGGAGCAGATAGGGAAAAGAGTGATACAAAGGATGGAATGTAACATTGTGTTTAGTTATTCTCCTGTGTCACACAAAACTGCCAGAGGTTTCCTTCAGCCTAGCTTCCTACCAGCATCCCCACCCCACCCATACACGCAGACACATCAACACACACAACTGCTTTACTTCCAAATGTCTGGGCCTCAGTCAGTCAGTTCTTGTATCTTCCCTAGAAACCTCCCTAACCCTTTTCTTTCCAAAAAAGGTTAAATCCTCTAGAACTGGTTAGTGACCTGAAGAGAGGCAGGATTTGAGGGTGTCAGAAATTAAATGAATAGTCTTGTTTAGGCTCCAGAGATAAAGCAGAGCAGGCCTCTGACCTTGCTTCTAACCTGCCTGCTGAGAGTGCAAGACTTCAACACTGTAGATAAGACAGGAGAGGAATCTTGAGATCCTTGAGCCCCTGAAGGGGACCTAGCCAACCAAGGCCCACACCTAGCAACATTCCAAGTGTTATAAGACAAAACAAACAGTATTAACATGAAACCAGGCTTGCAATTTGGTCACAGATTGATGATGATATCAGTTTGCTTCTGTCCTGGGATTATAAACAGGAACCCTGAACTGCAATCTTTGAAGTCTCACCCACAGAGCAGACATGCTGCCTGAGACCCTTTCCCAACTGGGGCTCCAGGGCTGCTGTGACACGGGGATTTCCCAGCACTGATTAAGTCTGGATGTTGGTCAAAACCCAATTTGGTGATATATTCTCTGCTCTTTCTATTTTTCTTTTCTTTTAATGTTAGTATGTTGAAAGTAAGCAGATAATTCTCTAATAGATACCTATATTATTTAGTTGTATATAACAAGTGGCTTATTTTGTTAACAAATCCTTTGAACCTGAGACAAAAGTGAAAACTTTTGGCAAAACAGAGGGTGAAAAGAAAAATCATCAAAATTTCTTCATATTCAGACTTAAGTGATTGTAATCTTACCCAGGCTTCAAGAAAAAGATCAGATACATGAAAGATAACAGATAAAATGAGAAAATGGCATAAATAAGTCCCTGTTTGCTTTATTTTTTCCTTTTAACCAGATGCCACAGTTTTTCTTTAATAGCTAAATATCTTCTCAACATACTCATGATACCTAGTGAAAGCAAGGTCACTCAGTCATGTCTGACTCTTTGTGACCCAATGGATGGTAACCTATGAGGTTCCTCCATCCATGGAATTTTCCAGGCAAGAGTACTGGAGTGGGTTGCCGTTTCCTTCTTCAGGGGATCTTCCTGACCCAGGGATTGAATCCAGGTCTCCAGCATTGCAAGCAGACGATTTTACTGTCTGGGCCACTAGGGAAGCTCAATGATACCTAGTGCTTCTTAATTAAGCATAGAAGTGACACAATTCTTCTCCTGTGATAGACTAGGGTACATTATAGGAAGTATAGAAACTTCATCAAAGAAATTAAAAGTAATTATTTTCTACCATTCTATGCCTATTAAATTAGTAACATTTATTTATGGAAACTCTGATAACTTGCAGGACATCCTAGAAAGCAATTTGTTAATACATATTGAGTCAAAAAATAGTTATGACTTTGACTTAACAATTGCACTTGTGATGTATCTTGCGAAATAATCAAAAAAAGATTCCACATCAGAGTTACATATGATGAAAACTTGAAGATGCTCATTTCAGAGTTACTTAGGATTGCAAAAGAAACAAAAAGGAAACAAGCCTAATGCAATAAATATTAATGACAATGTGCTAGCCTGCATATGAAGCAGTGGAGATACAGTTCAAAGAAAAATTCCATGCCCACACTGGGTTTATACACTAATGGGACAAACAAATAAAAATATGTGTCAAGTAGTGATCACATCAATGAAAAACAAATGAAGTAAAGAAAATGATTGAGCTTATAAATGATGGAGCCAGACGTTAAACTCAGGTCATGTGAGTTATGTTTTACCAACTTTTTTGTTTTGTTATATTTTACCAAAGTCAATGTTACACCAAATTGCCTCAAAGAAGACCCAGGAAAGTCATTTAAATCTGCTGCTCTAAATTCTCCCATGAAGAACAAGGAAGGAAATCATATTAGAGAAGGTATGAAGGAGACAGAATTTCAGGACCTCAAGGTGTCTCGAGGGTAGGTGCCTTTGTAAAGCCATGGGAGAGAGTTGTCTGTAACCAGCTCACAGGACAAGGCTGAGGCAGTGAGGGGGGTTTCCCTTCAGCCTCTTCCCTGATCTCTGAGTGTGGCTGAGACCAAGCCCATGGCCCTACTTCCACATAAAACTTGCTTCAGGAGTCCTTCTATAATATCTTATTTGAAGAGAACTCTGAGAACCAGAATCTGAAGTGTCACCAGATTGGGAGGTGCCATTTATGCACAAAAGACTCAAATTCTATGTTTTCTCAGACCTTCTTCCTCTGCCCTTGGTATATGAGTGCCTATGAACCTCAAAATGTCATTTAAAAAAAAAAAAAGACTGCAAAGATTTTCCAAAGCAGATGTTCCTGACTTTCCAGAGAATTATCTATGAAGACAAAGACAGATGTGCAGATTTGCAAAGAAAAAAGAAATATCTTACACCACCATCAGCCAACCTATTAGCATAATGTGAGAAGCTGATGGTAATTGCTTGGTAAGTGCAATCATTAGCCTTAATATACCTTGCTACCCAAAACCTGTCCACCTAAAACCAAAAACTGTGGAGACACTTTGTCCCTTCTGCAATGCTGCCCCTCTGGATTAGAGAAATTGAGTCTGTGCCAAGTAGAAAACTGAGATCAAACCCCTTTCTGCATGCATTTCGATATTTTAGTGGCCAAAGTGTTATCTGTTCTCATCCTCCTACTTTCGACATACATTCAGGAATTACAATATCTAGAAAACATCAGGGAAAATTGGGGTGAGGGTAGGGGTGTTGGATCCTGGCAACATTCCATTCCATTAGTAGTCCAGAGAATTTTACATTCTCACTATAACATGCTGT
Source organism: Oreotragus oreotragus (assembly GCA_006410675.1). Lineage (NCBI taxonomy): Eukaryota > Metazoa > Chordata > Mammalia > Artiodactyla > Bovidae > Oreotragus > Oreotragus oreotragus. The sequence goes on along the minus strand of SJYX01008253.1, from coordinate 5,434 downwards.
GTAGGTGGGGTAGAGTCAGGTAGAGCTCTAGTACACAATCCTTACTAGGGATTGGGATTCTCTTGTAATCCAGTGTTCAGTATCTATAATAAATAGTCAGTACAACTGCAACTTCCCTGGTGGCTAAAATGGTAAAGTGTCTGCCTACAATGCAGGAGACCCAGGTTCAATCCCTGGGTTGGAAAGATCTCCTGGAGAAGGAAATAGCAACCCACTCCGGTACTCTTGCCTGGAAAAACCCATGGACGGAGGAGCCTGATAGGCTACAGTCCATGGGCTGACAAAGAGTTGGACACGACTGAGCAACATCTCTTTCTTTCTTTCTTTCTTTCTTTACACCTGAAACTAATATGTTATATTGCAACTATATCTGAATTTAAAAAAAATAAATGAATAAAATAAACAGTAGGACAAGATTCAGATCAATTAGAAGTGAAAGTCGTTCAGTCATGTCTGACTCATTGCTACTCCATGGACTATACAGTCCACGGAAGACCAGAATACTGGAATCGGTAGCCTTTCCCTTCTCCAGGGGATCTTCCCAGCCCAGGGATTGAACCCAGGTTTCCCACATTGCAGGCAGATTCTTTACCAGCTGAACCACAAGGGAAGCCTGATCAATTAGAAGAGACCAAACAATGGACTGCAGCCTGCCAGGCTCCTCTGTCCATGGGATTCTCCCTGCAAGAAAACTGGAGTGGCTTACCATGCCCTCCTCCAGATGATCTTTCTGACACAGGGATCGAACCCATGTCTACTGCATTGCTGGTGGATTCTTTACCTCTGAGCCACCAAGTAAGCCTCTATAAACCTTCAGCACCTTTCAAAGCAGACGTAGACTGCCTGCAGCCTCATTCCCTTCCACACTGCTATTAGAATGATCATCAGTCTAACAGATTATAAGTCTAATCAGATCTAACGATCATCAGTCTAATCAGACCTAGTGATCATTCTAATAGCAGAGTGGACAGACAGTGAGGCTGAGGGCAGTCCACGTATGCTTTGGAAGATGCTGAAGGTATATATCAATAACCTCAGATATGCAGATGACACCACACTTATGGCAGAAGGTGAAGAAGAACTAAAGAGCCTCTTGAGGAAAGTGAAAGAAGAGAGTGAAAAAGTTGGCTTAAAGCTCAACATTAAGAAAACTAAGATCATGGCATCTGGTCCCATCACTTCATGGCAAATAGATGGGGAAACAGTGGAAACAGTGGCTGACTTTATTTTTCTGGGGTCCAAAATCACTGCAGATGGTGATTGCAGCCATGAAATTAAAATACGCTTACTCCTTGGAAAGAAAGTTATGACCAACCTAGACAGCATATTAAAAAGCAGAGACACTACTTTGTCAATGAAGGTCCATCTAGTCAAGGCTATGGTTTTTCCAGTAGTCATGTATGCATGTGAGAGTTGGACTATAAAGAAAGCTGAGCACCGAAGAACTGATGCTTTTGAACTGTGGTGTTGGAGAAGACTCTTGAGAGTCTCTTGGACTGCAAGGAGATCCAACCAGTCCATCCTAAAGGAGGTCAGTCCTGGGTGTTCTTTGGAAGGACTGATGTTGAAGCTGAAACTCCAATACTTTGGCCACCTGATGTGAGGAGTTGACTCAGTTGAAAAGACCCTGATACTGGGAAAGATTGAGAACAGGATGAGAAGGGGACAACAGAGGATGAGATGGTTGGATGGCATCACCGACTCAATGCACATGAGTTTGAGTAAACTCCGACAGTTGATGATGGACAGGGGGGCCTGGCATGCTGTGGTTCGTGGGGTTGCAAAGAGTCGGATACAACTGAGCGACTGAACTAAACTGAACCGAAGGTGTAGAGAGGCTTACCTGGTGACTCAGCGGTGAAGAATCCACCAGCAATTCAGGAGATGTGGGTTTGATCCCTGTGTCAGAAAGATCGTCTGGAGGAGGGCATGGTAAGCCACTCCAGTTTTCTTGCAGGGAGAATTCCATGGACAGAGGAGCCTGGCAGGCTGCAGTCCATGGAATCACAAAGATTTGGACACGACAGAAAAAGTAAGCACAGCACAGCACAGGAGGTATATAGAAAGAACTCTTTCTTACAAGAAAAGTAAAACAACCTGGCCTGAGGTCTAATAAAACATCTTACAGAGAAAAGCAAAAGAGACCTTGTTATATTTTGGAACTAGATAGAGTTGTGCTTGCATACACATTATGAACATTGTAGAAGCCACAGAATTGTTCACTTTAAACTGGTTAATTTTATGTTATGTGAATTTCACCTCCATTTTTTAAAAGGAGTGAGAAAACATCTGGTAGCAATTTACCTGGACTCTAAGAAAATGACTTGTCCTCATAGAATTAATGACATAGGACTTATGAAACAAGAATCAAGAGAACAATGCAATGCTGCAAAGCAATTATCTTTCAATTAAAAATAAATACATTTTTTAAAAAACAAGGGAAATATATAAATATTCATAAAAAGATGTTTAAAAAGGAGAAACATAAAAGAAGTATAATATGAAAATAAAACTAATCACACCAAATCCAAATATATCAACTATCTCAATACACATAAATCAAACTTGTCAGTTAAAAGAGAATATCAGGTTGGATTACAACACAATCCAACTTCTGTGCTTCTTACAAAAGACACACCTACAGCATGAAAATAATGAAAAGCTGAAAAGAATGAGAGGTGATACATCAGTCAAATGCTAAGAGACAGCCAGTATCAGTTCAGTTCAGTTCAGCTGCTCAGTCGTGTCTGACTCTTTGCGACCCCATGAATCGCAGTACACCAGGCCTCCTTGTCCATCACCAACACCCGGAGTTCACTCAGACTCACGTCCATCGAGTTGGTGATGCCATCCAGCCATCTCATCCTCCATTGTCCCCTTCTCCTCCTGCTCCCAACCCCTCCCAGCATCAGAGTCTTTTCCAATGAGTCACTTCTTCACATGAGGTGGCCAAAGTACTGGAGTTTCAGCTTTAGCATCATTCCTTCCAAAGAAATCCCAGGGTTGATCTCCTTCAGAATGGACTGGTTGGATCTCCTTGCAGTCCAAGGGACTNTGTCCCCTTCTCCTCCTGCTCCCAACCCCTCCCAGCATCAGAGTCTTTTCCAATGAGTCACTTCTTCACATGAGGTGGCCAAAGTACTGGAGTTTCAGCTTTAGCATCATTCCTTCCAAAGAAATCCCAGGGTTGATCTCCTTCAGAATGGACTGGTTGGATCTCCTTGCAGTCCAAGGGACTCTCAAGAGTCTTCTCCAACATCACATTTCCAAAGAAACAATTCTTTGGCGCTCAGCCTTCTTCACAGTCCAACTCTCACATCCATACATGACCACAGGAAAAACCATAGCCTTGACTAGACAGACCTTAGTCGGCAAAGTAATGTCTCTCCTTTTGAATATACTATCTAGGTTGGTCATAACTTTTCTTCCAAGGAGTAAGCGTCTTTTAATTTCATGGCTGCAATCACCATCTGCAGTGATTTTGGAGCCCAAAATAATAAAATCTGACACAGCCAGTATAGATAAATTAAAATCAGTCAAAGAAGAATTTAGGACAAATAACATCATTAAAGACAGAGTTTCTATACAATTATTAAAAATTAAAGTAACTAAAGCAACATAACAATTCTAAACATGTACACACATTATTAAATAAGTAGACTCAGTAGATATAAACAAAAGTCAAAATACCTGCAGAAATAAACTGACAAATCACCATGATGGTGGGAGATTACAGCACATGTCTTTTTCAATAAATTATTCAAGCAGCCAAAACAATTCAGAAAAAATATAGAAGCACTGAATAACACAATTAACAACTTTCATCTGATGGGACATTTAGAAATGTTATGTATTTGATAAGGCTATAAAAGATGTTTCAATCTATTTTAAAGAATAGTTGTCACATGACTCTAGTTTATTCCTCAAATTCAAAGAATCTAGCTGTGAATGTGGGGGAAAGAGGGTTCAATCTTAAGTGAACAGAAACAAATATTCTGTCATGTAATACTACAAGAAATATAAATTAAAATGTGCAATAGGAAAAAAGTTTAAAGGCTATATACTTCTTGCCCTTCTGAATCTATGAAGAGTTTATCTCCTAGGTATTTTTTTAACCTCAAGAATAATATATAATACAGTTCTGTATTCTGATGTTTTTAACCTAATATTACATCATAGGCATTTTGTTATGCCATTGGTCTTGTCTTTTTCTTTCTTAGAAAAATATCCCTAGCTCTAAAGTTTCTCCCTCCTTTGGCCAGAAATCAAAAGCCTCTAAAAATAAACTCACATCAGTAAGACACCTGCAGACCAACACACCCAGAAAATCAGAATTCCTTTTAGACTCAGTCTGGGTCAACCTCCTGCACAATATATTCTAATTCCTGCCACAGCCAAATGCATTTCCTTTGTTAAAATCTCAGTTGTGGTGAAATAAAAGCTAACTTCTATTCCCTCAGTCAACTGGAGGTTTAGAATCAAACTACCCACAGATTTTTCTTTTCTGGGATATAGTCAATACCACCGCTTTTCCCACCGCAGAAACCCACAACCATTGTTTCTTTCTAGTTTTTCGATGAGCAAATGGTTCTGCCTGAGCTTTTTCAAGAAAAATTCACACAGGCCTTACCTCACTGGAATCTAGTTCCACAACAAACTAGTCCTTGAGTCAAAGTTGCAGGGATGACTGTTAGTCTTCTTAGGGTAGAAAGATACAGCAAGTAAATTTCTTCATAAGAAGGAGATTTGAAGGGTAACAAGGAAAAATGCCCCTGGCTACTTTCACTTAGAAACTGGAGTGGCCCTTGCTGTCACCTGAGTGCTGAAGGTGAAGGTGAAGTCGCTCAGTCGTGTCCGACTCATTGCGACCCCGTGGACTGTAGCCTACCAGGCTCCTCCGTCCATGGGATTCTCCAGGCAAGAATACTGAANCAGGTTTGACAAAGATTTTGTTGACAGGCCACTCAATGTGCTGTTACTGGACTAGGCCATAAAACAGTATACAAAATTCCCTGGACCACCTGTCTTACTAGCCTCTTAGTCCAGGAAAATATTCCCTCTTGTTGCTTCTTCCCATATCTAAAGTTACACTGTTACCAACATCGATCTCATATGGGACTATATATTATTCTATTAGAGGCCTCACACACATTTGATGGTGTAAGAAACAGTAATTTTGTAAAACAAGTGAAATACAAATCACATAGCCAGCAGTATTAGTAAAGTCACAAGTAAGACTTAAGTTAAGAGCTTCCATTAGATGTAGCACAGTAGATCTCAAGTCATCTGACTTAGTCAGCTCTGTAGAATCTTTATCTTCCAGGGAAATTATATATTGGCACTGTCTATAAGGCACATAGCCCCATTTTCTCGTGTTACTAGACTGATTGTCCTTAGTATGATTTAATTGTTTCCAACACAGAGGAGACTTTAA
>SJYX01008252.1:61411-124373 GCA_006410675.1 Oreotragus oreotragus | reverse complement strand
AAAAAAAAAAAGAGTGAAAAGAGCTGGCTTTAGGCAAACAATTTATAGTAAACTATACTAATTTTTTTTTCTCTGTGTCAGGAGATAATACATTCATGTTGAAGAAATGCAAGATATAAGTGCATGGGCCTGATACTTAGATGAAGACAGATGTTTAAATGTGGACCTTACCTATATTTCATTCATCAGTAGTAGAATCAGATTAATAAAATTTCAGCTTTGAAAAGGACCCTGAGATAGCCTAATCTTGTGTGTCCTCTATCAGAAACGTCTCAATAATATCCTCACCGACAGTGTGTTTGACTTCTGTTCACATAACCTCCAGTGACAGAAAATGTATTGCCTCCAGAAGAAATTCATTCACTCAGTATATTTACTGAGCACTTACAATGTTACTGTCTTTGAGGAGCTGACTCCTCTAACCAGAGGACTCAGCCATAACTGGTAAGTTCAGTACTTAAGTAAATTATGTGTTAGGGTGTTTGTTCATTCCATTTTCAGGTGTCTCTTTTTGCCAGAAAGTTTCCCCATATAGTTTCTTCCCTACAGTGATTGCTTAGGTATTTGACAAAAGTGCTCATTGCCCTCTAATTCACCTAATTTTCAAATTATACATTCTTAGTTGGTTAAGCAGCTACTTTTGTATACCAGTTTGCTAAGTCATGTCCAACTCTTTGCGACCCCATGGATTATACAGTCCATGGAATTCTCCAGGCCAGAATACTGGAGTAGGTAGCCGTTCCCTTCTTCAAGGGATCTTCCCAACCCAGGGATTAAACCCAGGTCTCCCACATTGCAGGCGGATTCTTTAGCAGCTGAGCCACAAGGGAAGCCCAGGAATACTGGAGTGGGTAGCCTATCCCTTCTCCAGGGGATCTTCCCAACCCAGGAATTGAATCAGGGTCTCCTGCACTGCAGGAAGATTATTTACCATCTGAGCTTCCAGGGAAGCCCACCAGTTTGCTAACGTAACCATTTGAAAGGACCACAGACTGGGCGGGGCAAACAACCGAGGTTGGCTCTCAGAGTTAGAGGCTAGAAATCCAAGATCAAGGTGTTGGCAGGATTAGTTTCTTTAAGGCCTCTCTTCTTGGCTTGCAGATGCCTGTCTTCTTCCTAGGTCTTCACGTAATCTTTTCTCTGGGTCTTTTTCCTCATTTCTTCTTCTTATAAGGAAACCAGTCAGATTTGACTAGGACACTGGTGACCTTATCTGAAGCTCTGCACGCGTGCTAAGTCACTTCATTGTGTACAGCTCTCTGCGACCCAACGGACTATAGCTCACCAGTGTCCTCTGTCCATGGGATTCTCCAGGCAAGAATACTGGAATGGGTTGCCGTGCTCTCCTCCTCTTCCCAACCCAGGGATCAAACTCCTGTCTCATGTCTCCTGCATTTGAAATGGGGTTCTTTAGCACTAGCACGACTTGTGAGGCCCTATTTGAACCCTGGTGGCTCAGACAGTGAAGAAGATCAGAACCTGGGTTTGATCCCTGGGTTAGGAAAATTCCCTGGAGAAGGGAATGGCTACCCACTCCAATAATCTTGCCTGGAGAATTCCATGGACAGAAGACCCTGGTGGGCTATAGTCTGTAGGGTCACAAAGAGTTGGACACAACTGAGAGACTAACACACAGACAGCTTCTTAAAGACCCTACTCCAGCTACACTCATTTTGCAGTCCTGGGGGTTAGGACTTTACCATATGTGTTTAATGGGGGATGCCCTTCAGCCCATAATATATTCTTCTTATGCTGGAACACTCTCAAGCAGGCAGATTACTCCACAGAAAGAATCAGGCAGGATGGTCACATCCGATGCGCTAGATGTCCCAATTACATTTGAAAGCATATTGACTGACACGGAACTTGCAGTCAACAAGAAGTGCCGGGTCTTTCAGCGTCTGGTTTAAGTCACGCCTTCTTCCAGCCTTTGCAGAGTTGGTTCATTCATTCAGCTGTTCATTCAGTGAGTCTCCCCTGGGCACTGGCTACTTGGTAGGTACTACTACACGGACACTGACTCTGCAGTAAGGAAACTGGCAGACAATGTCCCTGGCTTCTTTGGAGCTTAAATGGTATCCGTGAAGGCTTTCAATAAACGAGTGAACAAACAAATATGTAACTGTAGATTGATAGGTGCCATGCTCTTTACGATAGCCAAGTCATGGAAGCCATCTAAATGTCCACTGAAGAGGAGTGGATAAAGAAGACGTGGTCCGTATATACAATGGAATATTGGTGGTGGTGGTGTACTCGCTAGGTTGTATCTGACTCTTGCGACCCCATTGACTGTAGCCTGCCAGGCTCCTCTGTCTATGGGATTCTCTAGGCAAGACTACTGGAGCGGGTTGTCATTTCCTCCTCCAGGGGATCTTCCTGACCCAGGGATCAAACCCGGGTCTCCTGCATTGCAGGCAGATTCTTTACCAACTGAACTATGAAGGAAGCCCCACAAGGGAATATTACTCAGCCATAAAAAATTCACTATTCCTTGAGTACTCATCTCATCCCTATATTCTTCTGAATTGCTAGGATTACGACCAGGAATAAAATAGTCATAACCCCTGCCTTCACGGATCTTATATTCTCCTGATCATGGGAGACAGACGTTTAGGTAATGAAACATGCTTTGAATAAAGATGAAGGAAAGGAAGAGAATAACAGGGAAGTGAAATCTTACTTTATAGATAATGGTCAGATTTTGCTGATCGGCAGAGACTTCAAGAAAGAGAAGCAGTAAAGCTGTGGACATCTGGGTAGAGAGAGTTCAGGCAGAGGATAGAGTGAGTGCAAGGGCCCTGGGCTTGGGCTGTGTGAAGAGCAGCAAGGAGGCTGCTGTGGTCAGAGTGGATGTAGTGCTGGCTCTTTTTTTTTGAATATTTATTAATTTGGCTGTGCCAAGTCTTAATTGAGGCATGCGGGACCTTTAGCTGCAGCATGTGGGGTCTTTAGTCGCGGCATGTGAGATCTAGATCCCTGACCAGGGATGTGACACGAGCCCCCTGCATTGGGAGCATGAAGTCAGCCACTGGACCACCAGGGATGTCCCTTAGCCTTTAGTCTTCATCACTGGCATTTCAGAAAATGTAACAGAAAATCAGGTTGATTGTTTGCTCGACTTGCTCTGTTTGGTTTTGCTTTTGTTCTTCTCGTTAACTAAAAGTATGTGAGAAAAGAGTGTTTTAGTTCTACTAAGCCTGTACTGACTGGCTGTGGAGGTGATTCCAGGGTGTGTGTGTGTGTGTGTGCATGCTCACTCGCGTCCGGCTCTGTGATCCCATGGACTGTGGTCCGCCAAGCTCTTCTATCCATGGAATTTTCCCAGGAAGAATACTGGAGCAGGTTGCCATTGCCTCCTCCAGGGAGTCTTCCTGACCCAGGAATTAAACTCGGGTCTAGTGTCTCCAGCGTTGGCAGGTGGACTCTTTACCACTGCTGCCACCTGGGAAGCCCATTTATGTATATATGTCTACATATATACATGTTTGATGAAATTAGGAGAGCAGTCGAGACATAATTTTTATGTTTAAATGTGAGAGTGAGAGTCATCTACCTGATTTTTAAAAAACCTATGTAGCCCATGATGCAGTCTGCTCTAAGCAGTCCCAGCTGCAGGTGCCATCGTTTTCAGCCTCCAAATAGGCAGCAGTTGGGTAAGGGCCAGAGTAGTTAGGAATTTGAATAAGAGCTCTGATTCTTCACAGGATCCCCCACACCTGTGTTAAACTACCGCAGGTATGATCGCATTGGTGCAAACAAATTTATAAGCAAAACCCAGGGGAGGGGGCAGCCGCTTCTTGATGCCAGTCATCTTTCACGTGCGGTGGGTCTTCCCCTGACCTCCCTGTAGCCAGCTTCTGGGTACCCTGCATCCCGAGACATGTTGGGAACTTTTTTTCGGTTACAAAGCAAACCGTTTTCATGCTTCCAGGTGTTTCCGTGTGTCAGTTTCTAAGAGGCAACCTGTGTCGGGTGGAGAGCAGAGTGAGAGCGGGTGACACTCTGCAGGTGAGCCCAGCCAGGCCATGGCTGTGACCTCAGAGGACGCCAGAACGCTTGAGGTGCCAGAAGCGCAAACGCATAAAGCGGTCACTGCCTCAGAGTTAGACTCTGGAATGCACCACGCAGCCTCACTCAGTCCTGAGAACAAAATTTGCAAACCTAAGAGCAGTGTTTGGACTCATTCTTTGGCCACAGCCATCTTATTTGAATGCCTCAGTTTCTCCACTGGCAAAATTTAAAAATGTACAGACCTTCACATGATGTGAAGATGCATTAATTAATCAGTTCCTTCTTGGAAAAGAAAGTCACGATGAGCTGTGGTAGCCGCCCTTAGTTGGAGTCCCTTCTCTGTGAAGACCAGCTGGGTAAGTGTGTCCCAGTAAAGTTTTCTCATTGACAAGTGTTTTCAGAGCATTATAAGATTTTCATGGATCACATCCTGCATCTGCTTGGTTGTTTCCAAGGGTTGAACATATGGCATTTAAGAAAATTTTGTGGTAATGGCAGAAGATTTCAAAACTAGTCTCTGGAATTAGATCTCTGGTTGGATATCTTAGTAAACGCAGTCTATTCCACACTGCCATAGGATTTTTAGTCTTTGGCTTGTATGAAACTATTAGTTGTTCTCCTTTCTATTGTATCTGTGGATTTGAAGAAAGCCACTTGACGGACGCACAGCAAAAGGATGCATTTTGTGTAGTTAGCGTACTGAGGGGGATGGTAGAGCCATCGCTGGCGGGCCCACCCCCAGAAATAAAGCTCAGCACGTGTTTTATAGACTCTGATACTCCGGGCACCACGCTAGANTTGTATGAAACTATTAGTTGTTCTCCTTTCTATTGTATCTGTGGATCTGAAGAAAGCCACTTGACGGACGCATGGCAAAAGGATGCATTTTGTGTAGTTAGCGTACTGAGGGGGATGGTAGAGCCATCGCTGGCGGGCTCACCCCCAGAAATAAAGCTCAGCACGTGTTTTATAGACTCTGATACTCCGGGCACCACACTAGATGCTGGTGCATCAGAGCTGAGGGGCACGGTCTTCCATTTCCTCGGAGGAGCTCAAAGTTAGCAGGGAGGCAGACTGTAAACTAATAATTACAAGACTGTGTGACAAGTGCTTTGTTGCCGTTTAGTTGCTGAGTCATATTCAGCTGTCATCAGCCCCATGGACTGTAGCCCGCCAGGCTCCTCTGTCCGTGGGCTTTCCTGGGCAAGAAAACAGGAGTGGGTTGCCATTTCCTCCTCCAGGGGGAGGAGGTTCCTTTGGCTGAAGCACAGGGTTGCGTGAAGTTGGAGAAGTAGGAAAGGGTCTAGGATGACGCCAGAGGTTGAACTTGATCCCCAATGTGATGAGAGAGTCATTGAACAAGCTGCAGCTGTAGGCAGGACTGCGTTACCAATGAGAGGGCTGTTGCATTGAGTCTGGCAGGGAATCATTAGGACCTGAATTAAGACAATGGTGGTGGGAGTGAAGACAAGAAGATGGGGGACAAGAAATATGTAAGACGGAAAATAGACAGGGCTTGCTGAGACTTTGGTTGTAGGGGTGACTAGGAAGGGGATTCTTAGCTTTCTAAACTTGAGTGGCTTTGTAAATAGTGGCGCCATTCGGGCAGTAAAGGAGACAGCTGGAACTGGTGGAGGGACCGGGTGAGTTCAGATTTAAAGATGTTGAATTTCAGGCACCTCCAGGGTATCCAGGTGGAGACAGACAACTAAAGAGGTACCCTGTATCAGCAGGAAGAGGAGGTGTAGAAATATTCAGGAAACATATGTAACAGTTGAAAGGTTTAGATTAAATTCCCTAAGCAACATTTATGAGTGGCACAGTGGTAGAGAATCCGCCTGCCAATGCAGGAGATGCAAGAGACGTGGGTTCGATCCTTGGGTTGGGAAGACCCCATGGAGGAGGAAATGGCAACCTACTCCAGTATTCTTGCCTGGAAAATTCCCTGGACAGAAGAGCCTGGCGGGCTACAGTCCACGGCGTTGCAAAGAGTTGGACGAGATGAGCACACACTAGAGGAAAAGGTCTCAAACGGAAGTCTGAGTTACTCTTACCATTGAAGGGAGGGTTGGAGGAGGAAGGAGTCTTAAGGCCGTGAAACCAGAGGTAGAGGGAGAACAGAGGAGGCTGATACCACAGAAGCCAAGTAAAGTCAAAATGTCGAAAGAAGAAGATTGATAGAGCCAAATGCTGCCAAGAGGCCAAGGAAGGTGAGGACTAGAAGGTTCCCTGGGGTCTCGGCAATGGTGGTCCCAGCACACTTACTACCAATGAGCTGGAATGGCAGCAAATTGGAGAGCAAGGGAGATTAGGAAGGGTCTTCAGAAAGTGTGTGCATGTTTAAGAAACTTGGCTATCACGAAGTCAGGGTGGTTCCTGGTTTCATCAGGTGTTACTAAGTCCGCAGACAGCCCAGCTGACCACGTGTGGCAGGGCATCCTCCATCAGTCGTCAATTCAGCAGGCTCCTAGCAGTGTGGTTTTAGAGGATAAGCGTCAAAAGTTTTAGATTCAAAGTCAATCTCAGGTCCCTGCCTGCCACTTTCTAATACCTCCTGCTACTCCTAAGTAGAGAAAGTTTCAGACTCTCACTAGAGATGTTCTGGCCTTGATGCTTTGAATAGAACAGGTGCGGCCCAGCTCCACGGAGGACCCACTCCTTACCGTGTACAAGGAGCACCTGGCGTCCTACCTGAACAGGCATCTGGTGATTTGTAAGAGGGCGCGCGATTGCATCCAGGCAGTTCTCCTAGTTCTGGGACCTGGGGTGAGTCCCTTCCAGCTTAGGCTTGGGTTTTCCATCCATTACGAGTTTGACTGGATGACGTCTAAGACCCACTCCTCCAGGTCCAGCAGACTTGGATTCTGCCTTCAGCGTTTGGCTTTTGTTTTCCCTTCCACGTACCTCCCACGCTTTGCATGATTCCTAGAGTTTTCAGCCTACAATACACAGTTAAGAATGAGCCTTATCTGCAGCTGACAAGGTTGGAAACTGTGGCCAGGAAATAAGAAATTGAGCACCAAGAAAATCGAGACGGTTTTCTTCCATCTCACATCCCTCTTGGCTTTTTGCCTCTTTGTACTGCCAGCTTAACTCTTCCTCTTGGCCAAAATGGGAGTTTGTTCAAACAAATAACTGGGAGCCTGGAAAATTATGGACAGCTCCAATGGAGATGATTAAAGGTTTGAAGCCACCATATAAAATCGCTGTGCTTTGACAGCCCTGCCATTGGTTAGAATACTTTGGTTCACTCATTTACCCCAACAGCTGTTCATTCAATGACTACTTCCCAAGGGCCTCCTGTGTGCCGTGATGACTGGGCTCACCTGGGGTCCCAGGGCGCTGGCGCGAAGCGGCGAACACCGGGAACATGGAATCTGCCCTAGTGGAGATGGTAGTCCAAAGAGAGAGGAAAGTGTACGGGGAAAGGTCGCACAGTAAAGGTACAACTGCAAACTGTGATAAGGGCTATTAAAAGTAAAAGTAGCAATGAGGAATTTGAACAGTGGGTCCAGATTTAGACCAGGATGGCAGGGGAAGGCATCTCTGAAGAGGTGATGTTTTGATTAATGGCAGGACGAACAGGATTAGCCAAAGAGAACAGAGAAAGCATGTGGGGAGTGGAGTGGCACTATCTAGACTCTGAGGTGGGGGAGGGCGAGATGGCCAGAGGATGGGGGAAGGGAGAGCAAGGGAAACGATGGGAGACTCAGGCAGGGCCAACTGTGCACGACCAGGCAAGTAGGGGGTCGTGGAAGAAGAGAAGAGTTTAGAGAAGGGTGGGGGTCAGTGCAGCACGCGCTGCTGAGATGCCATTTAATGAAAGACCAAGCAGTGCCTGCTGCCTCCTTGGAGACTACTGGTCACCTTAGCGGAAGTGCGGCCACAGGAGAGAGACTGGACTACTGAAGGGGAAATGGGGGATGAGGTGTAGAGGCAGCCTCACTGAGACGTGGAGCTACAGTGGGGAAGTTGGGAGGAGAAGGTAGGAATGGGAAGGAAACGTGGGATGAAAGAAAGGGTTTTGTACTGTCTCTTGTTTGCTTTTAGATGAGGGGTATTCAGCAATTTTAAAAAGACCAGAAAGATCTCACAGAAAAAGGTTTAGATACAGGAGACGGAGGGCATGGGGCCCCAGCAAGGGGGCAGAGATGGGGTCAGACGAGGCATCTCCTCCATCTAGCCAGAGACGTGGGATGGTGGTTTAGGGAATTCAGTGGCAGAAAAATGAGGACCTTCCACATTGATGCCACCTGTGAGGCAAAGTCCTCCCTGAGCTGGCAGGAGGGGAAAAGGCAAGCCATGACAGCTGCAGAGAAAGGCAGAGATGGGAGCCCTGTTCCCGTCATGCTCCCCAGCTCTGATAGGGCAGCCTAGCTCCCTGTGCCTGCTGGCAGGACTCCTGTATGCTCACTGTCTGCCCCACCCATGGGGTCGGCGTTCTCAGACGTATCGAATATATTAGGAAGGCTGTTGTGATTTTGTTTCCTGGGGTTTAATGCCATATTGCACCACTTGATGTAATTTCCTTACAAATCCAGAGTATTCTGCCATGGGAGCAGTGCATTTGCTCTGGTGATTTTTCTTCCCTGTTTTGCATCCAGTTAATTTCATGATGCCCCCCACTCTGTGTTCTGACTGTTTTTACCCTTGAAGTTGCATATACCTGCCTGCTAATCTGAAAAGCACACAATTTTGTGTCTTTTCTGGTTTTGTGTAACTACGTCTCACAGTTCAGTCTGCCTTCCACCCCACTTTTATAGAACACGTTTTGAAGCTGGACTCTTTGATGCAAGCCCACTTGTGAAAATATTCACATTCTTTGCCTTGTGTAGTTTTTGGCTTCTCCCTCTCCAGATTACCTGCTCCTGCCTCCCCGTGATTAGGGGCTTTGAAGCAACACTTACAGTATGAACTAGAAAGTCCACTAGAGCTTTCCCTTCCTTCCCTCTTTGCGTGGCCTCACTGCTTTCTCCTCGGGGCTTTGTCTTCATTTAGCTTCCTCTCTGTGTCTTATCCTCGCACTCTTCAGATCCCTGTCTCTGCNCACTAGAGGAAAAGGTCTCAAACGGAAGTCTGAGTTACTCTTACCATTGAAGGGAGGGTTGGAGGAGGAAGGAGTCTTAAGGCCGTGAAACCAGAGGTAGAGGGAGAACAGAGGAGGCTGATACCACAGAAGCCAAGTAAAGTCAAAATGTCGAAAGAAGAAGATTGATAGAGCCAAATGCTGCCAAGAGGCCAAGGAAGGTGAGGACTAGAAGGTTCCCTGGGGTCTCGGCAATGGTGGTCCCAGCACACTTACTACCAATGAGCTGGAATGGCAGCAAATTGGAGAGCAAGGGAGATTAGGAAGGGTCTTCAGAAAGTGTGTGCATGTTTAAGAAACTTGGCTATCACGAAGTCAGGGTGGTTCCTGGTTTCATCAGGTGTTACTAAGTCCGCAGACAGCCCAGCTGACCACGTGTGGCAGGGCATCCTCCATCAGTCGTCAATTCAGCAGGCTCCTAGCAGTGTGGTTTTAGAGGATAAGCGTCAAAAGTTTTAGATTCAAAGTCAATCTCAGGTCCCTGCCTGCCACTTTCTAATACCTCCTGCTACTCCTAAGTAGAGAAAGTTTCAGACTCTCACTAGAGATGTTCTGGCCTTGATGCTTTGAATAGAACAGGTGCGGCCCAGCTCCACGGAGGACCCACTCCTTACCGTGTACAAGGAGCACCTGGCGTCCTACCTGAACAGGCGTCTGGTGATTTGTAAGAGGGCGCGCGATTGCATCCAGGCAGTTCTCCTAGTGCTGGGACCTGGGGTGAGTCCCTTCCAGCTTAGGCTTGGGTTTTCCATCCATTACGAGTTTGACTGGATGACGTCTAAGACCCACTCCTCCAGGTCCAGCAGACTTGGATTCTGCCTTCAGCGTTTGGCTTTTGTTTTCCCTTCCACGTACCTCCCACGCTTTGCATGATTCCTAGAGTTTTCAGCCTACAATACACAGTTAAGAATGAGCCTTATCTGCAGCTGACAAGGTTGGAAACTGTGGCCAGGAAATAAGAAATTGAACACCAAGAAAATCGAGACGGTTTTCTTCCATCTCACATCCCTCTTGGCTTTTTGCCTCTTTGTACTGCCAGCTTAACTCTTCCTCTTGGCCAAAATGGGAGTTTGTTCAAACAAATAACTGGGAGCCTGGAAAATTATGGACAGCTCCAATGGAGATGATTAAAGGTTTGAAGCCGCCATATAAAATCGCTGTGCTTTGACAGCCCTGCCATTGGTTAGAATACTTTGGTTCACTCATTTACCCCAACAGCTGTTCATTCAATGACTACTTCCCAAGGGCCTCCTGTGTGCCGTGATGACTGGGCTCACCTGGGGTCCCAGGGCGCTGGCGCGAAGCGGCGAACACCGGGAACATGGAATCTGCCCTAGTGGAGATGGTAGTCCAAAGAGAGAGGAAAGTGTACGGGGAAAGGTCGCACAGTAAAGGTACAACTGCAAACTGTGATAAGGGCTATTAAAAGTAAAAGTAGCAATGAGGAATTTGAACAGTGGGTCCAGATTTAGACCAGGATGGCAGGGGAAGGCATCTCTGAAGAGGTGATGTTTTGATTAATGGCAGGACGAACAGGATTAGCCAAAGAGAACAGAGAAAGCATGTGGGGAGTGGAGTGGCACTATCTAGACTCTGAGGTGGGGGAGGGCGAGATGGCCAGAGGATGGGGGAAGGGAGAGCAAGGGAAACGATGGGAGACTCAGGCAGGGCCAACTGTGCACGACCAGGCAAGTAGGGGGTCGTGGAAGAAGAGAAGAGTTTAGAGAAGGGTGGGGGTCAGTGCAGCACGCGCTGCTGAGATGCCATTTAATGAAAGACCAAGCAGTGCCTGCTGCCTCCTTGGAGACTACTGGTCACCTTAGCGGAAGTGCGGCCACAGGAGAGAGACTGGACTACTGAAGGGGAAATGGGGGATGAGGTGTAGAGGCAGCCTCACTGAGACGTGGAGCTACAGTGGGGAAGTTGGGAGGAGAAGGTAGGAATGGGAAGGAAACGTGGGATGAAAGAAAGGGTTTTGTACTGTCTCTTGTTTGCTTTTAGATGAGGGGTATTCAGCAATTTTAAAAAGACCAGAAAGATCTCACAGAAAAAGGTTTAGATACAGGAGACGGAGGGCATGGGGCCCCAGCAAGGGGGCAGAGATGGGGTCAGACGAGGCATCTCCTCCATCTAGCCAGAGACGTGGGATGGTGGTTTAGGGAATTCAGTGGCAGAAAAATGAGGACCTTCCACATTGATGCCACCTGTGAGGCAAAGTCCTCCCTGAGCTGGCAGGAGGGGAAAAGGCAAGCCATGACAGCTGCAGAGAAAGGCAGAGATGGGAGCCCTGTTCCCGTCATGCTCCCCAGCTCTGATAGGGCAGCCTAGCTCCCTGCGCCTGCTGGCAGGACTCCTGTATGCTCACTGTCTGCCCCACCCATGGGGTCGGCGTTCTCAGACGTATCGAATATATTAGGAAGGCTGTTGTGATTTTGTTTCCTGGGGTTTAATGCCATATTGCACCACTTGATGTAATTTCCTTACAAATCCAGAGTATTCTGCCATGGGAGCAGTGCATTTGCTCTGGTGATTTTTCTTCCCTGTTTTGCATCCAGTTAATTTCATGATGCCCCCCACTCTGTGTTCTGACTGTTTTTACCCTTGAAGTTGCATATACCTGCCTGCTAATCTGAAAAGCACACAATTTTGTGTCTTTTCTGGTTTTGTGTAACTACGTCTCACAGTTCAGTCTGCCTTCCACCCCACTTTTATAGAACACGTTTTGAAGCTGGACTCTTTGATGCAAGCCCACTTGTGAAAATATTCACATTCTTTGCCTTGTGTAGTTTTTGGCTTCTCCCTCTCCAGATTACCTGCTCCTGCCTCCCCGTGATTAGGGGCTTTGAAGCAACACTTACAGTATGAACTAGAAAGTCCACTAGAGCTTTCCCTTCCTTCCCTCTTTGCGTGGCCTCACTGCTTTCTCCTCGGGGCTTTGTCTTCATTTAGCTTCCTCTCTGTGTCTTATCCTCGCACTCTTCAGATCCCTGTCTCTGCTCCAAGCACCCAAGTCTTCACCTTCCTTCCAAGGATAAGAAGCAGGGGTACCTTCTTGGAGATACATACGAGTCATCTCTTTTGCATTTCTTAAGTCCTTACTGAGTAACTACAGAGATAATGAAGAATAAGGAAGGGAGTAAACACGTAGTGAGAATTTCCCTGATAGATGCATTCTTTCTGCTCTGTGTACCGTTGTGGTCATCCTGCTCCAGAGAGCGTTGGTCCCGGTTTATAGACAGATGAACAAATCCCAGAGATGTTTGTGACTTCTTGAGACCTATTTTAGAGCCAGGACTGGAAACTGTCCTTCCTGGCCCAAAGTTCAAGGGGGCAAGAGGTTATCATTGTATCGTCTGGACACTCCATGAAAGAGAGGCCCCATGAAAGTCTTTGACTTGCACCGTATCTTACAGTTGCTCTGATGTGAGGGTGGCTCCCTGGCCATCAGGAGTCTGGTCCTTGGGTCCAGGCAGGAACCTCCTTCACCACTAGGTGGCGATGTAGCAGCATTGCAAGTGGTACCCGCGCGCATGGAAACAGACTTGGGGGACAAGCCTTATAGGGCTAAGGCGTTCGAACTTTTTTTTTCTTTTTAAATAATTTCCTGACATAAAACTAACCATTTTAAAGTGAAAGTTCAGTGTCATTTAGTGTATTCACGATGGTGAGCAGCCGCTACCTCTATTGCTCTGCAGAACCCTTTGTGTTAAGCAGATTCTTAACTGGGGAATTCTCCCCAATTCCCCCTTCTGTATCCCTGGCAACAGTCAATCTGCATTCTGTCTTGATAGATTTGCCTATTCTGGGTGTTTTTCTAAATAGAACCATGCAGTATGTGGCCTTTTGTGTCTGGCCACGCGATGCTTTCAAGGCTTATCCGGGTAGCACGTGTCAGTTCTTTCTCCCTTGTTACCACTGAATAATATTCCACCGTAGGGATGTACAACAGTTTATCTCTTCATCCACTGATGGACATTTGGGCTCTTTCCACCTTTGGCCATTGTGAACAGCGCTTCTATGAACATGTACTTGAGTCCTCGTTTTCAGTTCTTTGAGATTTATACCAAGAAGGGAATTGTGGAGTCATTTGGTAATTCTGTTTTTAACTTTTTGAGGAACTCCTAAACTTTTGCATAGCAGCTGAACCATTTTGCATTGTCATCAGCAGTGTATAAGATTTTATTAACTTTTTTTGACCGTGATGCATGAGAATATGTTACATATTGTATATAGCAACCCATCATTCACAAGTGTGTATGTATGTATCATGTAGATGTATGTGTGTGTGTATATAATAGAAGTTTTATGAAATTGTGCTCAGCTTATTACTACATGATTCACTCAGTGTTCTTCCTGTCCTATTTTAATAGAAAAACAGGCTGGTTTCAACCCACTAAATTAGTTCCACAACTCAAAGCAAAATGAAATCTTAAAAATTTAGCTGTTAAGATCAGAGTACTATTATTCCAAGTGTAAAAAATAACTTATCTCCTTTCCATTTGGATAGTCAAAGAATTTAGGTCATCCATTAATTTATCAATGCGCAAGCTTGGGGGAGAAACTAATTTAACTTATGAAATGACATTTTATATAGTATATTCTTGAACATGGACAGTTTAGATCATATTCAAAGATGAGTTGTGCTGCATGTACTTGACAATGTGAGGATTGTAATTAGATGGTATTCTATAGTCAAGCAATAAATCTGAGTGTTGTACCTGTGGTTTCTAGGAAAAGTCCTGTGATACGTGTGCTTTTCACTTATAAATAGTTCTTTGTGTATCATCGCTTGAATATTTCATAGTAGAGTAAGAAACTGCAGGGTGCAGTGGGGATGACAGGGAGAACAAGGGGTAGTAGAGGGAGAAGGAAGTACAATCGAGAACTGGAGGAAAAAAAAGCAGGAGAAGCTGATCTAATGTGCAGCAACACGTCATTACCGTCTTCAAGAATCACCTGAAGCTGAGCCCTTCTGGAAGATCTGGTGTTTTGCGAGCAGTGGAAGCCAGTGGTTAGAGGAGATCCTGTTAAAAGGAATGAAGGACTGATACAAGCAGGTCCGTGGATATGACTGAGGGGGTTGATGGGCTGCTGCTGTTGTGGCTGAGATGGGGGAAAATTCAGTATTACTTTTCATTAACTTCTAACCAAACTCTTCTGTTTTCCTCAATTACCAGTATAGGCAGTAAACCTAGTATTAGCAGTACCTTCGATTTCACTACCAACTGAAGTCAGAGATAGTTTCATCCCATTACAGTTACTTTAGGTCGATTTCAGTGTTGTTTATGTCCATTATTTAAAAATTATAACTATTAAGCTCATCTCTCGATTGTGTTCAGTAAGCTATTACAGAAATGGATATATACCCATAATTTAAAATTTTATTCTAAAAATAATTTGATAGCTATTTTGAAATAACTGATTCTCCCTTTCACACTGCTGGTGGGGATGTAAATTGGTGCAGCCACTGTGAAAAACCTCCAGTATGGCGGTTCCTTAAAAAACTGAAAATAGAGCTACCATATAATCCAGCAGTTCTACTCCTGGGTGTATATTCAGAAAAAATGAAAACACTAATTCAAAAATAATTCGTTCCCTTATAAGCCTATGTCTTTGATCTCATGTAAACACATTCTGAGAAGGAGTCACTGGGCTTTGCCAAAGGGATTTGTGCCCCCCAGATAGTTCAGAACCCCCTAGAGCTGCCTTCCCAATAAGGGAGGCAGTACCACACGCATCTCCCAAGCACGGGGGCTGCTGTGGCTGGTCCAAGCTAAGATGCACTATAAAATACACGACAGATTTCAAATATTTCATGCAAAAAGAGAAAATACTTCACAAGTACTTTTTATTGCGCACTGAATGATAATATTTGGGTGTGTTGGGTTAAATAAAATATATTGAATCTCACCCGTTTATTTTTACTTATAAATGTAGGTACTTGAAAAATTTAAATTGCTTATATGGACATCACCTGCCTTGTGTCAGATGTGAGCTCCAATCCTGGCTCGATTCACATAACCAGCCAGCCGTTATCTTCATCGTTGTTATTACTGTGACTCCAGCATGTCCTAGCTGTCAGATCCCCATCCATTGGCATTTCCTCATCTCTAAGAATAAATGGATCTTCCTGACCCAGGGATTGAACCACATCTCCTGAGGCTTCTGCATTTGCAGGCAGATTCTATACCATGAGCATCACCCGGGAAGCCTAAAGAGCTAAAGGGGAGAGTATTGCTACGTTCATTCCAGAGTCAGCCTTTTTCCTAATATATTTCTTATTATCAGAAATGCCCACCATCTGATTGCACCCATAAGCCCAATGGAAGCCCCACAATCTTTACCCTCCTTCTTTACTGTTCTGCTACTCAATATTGTAATGAACAAAAACTTTTAATTGTACATGAGAGTAACATACCAAGATAATGATATAAGAATTCATAGGCAAAGCGATATGTATATTTTTTTAATTTAAAGAGAAAAGGAGAAAATCCAGGGGATATTCCCTTGGAGATTAAAGAAGATGGAAATAAATCTTGAGGTTGGGTGGAGTCCCAGGCAGACATTTGCCACTCATCCTGTATTTATCCAGAGAGGCTGAAGTGGCATTTGGAGAAGACCCAGGCAAACCACCAGCAGATTCCTGGAGTTTGGAAATGGCCACTTAAATAGCAGGACAACCCTGGTGTGTCCCTAAAGTAAAAAACCCAGCAGGCTTTGTTAGTAGCTGGTGACAGTGTTTAAGAGGAAAGGGGTGAGGAGGGACCTCCCACCCTTTTGTTGGTCTGATCCATAAACTGATGGAGCTCTGAGCATCTTAACACTGGTGCCCTGGGAATACAAAGCCCTTTCATCTACAGAACCTCCTCTGAGATCATGAAACAACTTTGTGTATACAGCAGATGCTCGAGTATCACGTGTATCTTATGGATGGGAGGGGACTAGCTCAGACGCACAAGTGGCTCAAAGTGGTGGGAAATGGGGAGAGGGGCCGACCGTGGGTTTAGGTTTCTCCACAGCTAACACTGTGGGGGTCAGATTCACGACCTCCCACCTCTTATTTCCCTGGGCTTCTCAGAGTGACCTCACCCTCCCTGACCGTCTGCAAAGATCATTATTCTCCCTTCTGGCTCCTAAGCATTTGTATCTGCTCTCCCCACCAGCCTGTTAGTTAAGCTGCTCCCTTCCATCATTCAGCCAGTTTCTAACAGCCCCACCCTCCTACACAAAGCGCTGCCTGTCTGGTCTGAGCAGGGTGGCGATTTCCCCACCCTTTCTAAAAACATGCCTTGGAAGACTCTCTCCATCCTCCAAAATACACTCAACCCTTCACAGTTACGTTTTCTACCACATTTGAACTGAGCCTGTGCAAGGAGCACCCATCTAATGTTGGTGTTTTCTCTCGTTCACCACTGCTGGGCCCAGACCCCAGTGTACTACAGGCAGGAATCGGAGGGTCTGAACCACAGGAAGGAGATGGTCATTTTAAAGATTCAGTCAGTGATGCTCAGTGAGGCAGACTCTTGTTTTTTAAGCTCTATTTCCAAATGAAAGGATATTCTATATATCTTTTAATTGCTTCATTCAGCTCTTCTTAATCTCAGTGTTGATAACCTGGCTTTGTGTTAAGTGCCAAGTCACTTCAGTTGTGTCCCACTCTTTGGGACCCTAGCCTGCCAGGCTCCTCTGTCCATAGAATTTCCCAGGCAAGAATACTGAGGTGAGTCACCATTTCCTCCTCCAGGAGATCTTCCTGACCCAGGGATTGAACCCACGTCCCTTATGTCTCGGGCACTGGCAGGCAGATTCTTTACCACTAGTCAGCTGTAGTTTATCCCTGGTTTCCAGGATGTGTCCAGTTGTATAGTTTTATCCATTTTCCTCTAACCTGATTAAATCACTTTGATATTGTCTCATTCAGTTCACAATAGACAACACTATCATTTTCATATTGATTTATTTAATTCCCAATTATTTTTTGGTCCTGTGTCAGCTTCTCCTACTCCGAAGCCAGTGTGTGCTCTATATTGGATATTTTTGATGCTAGCTTTATCAAAACATAGTTGAGAAGGTGAATCTGTTGCCAAGAACTCAATAAATGCCAGAGATTTACATGAAATAATTTATTGCCCAGTGTCCTGCTTTCATCATGATGTGGCTCCTCCCCATAGGATGGAGAAGCAAAGGCTGGCCTGCCCAAGAGGTGAGGCAGCTGGGGATAAGAACCAGCATCCTTCATTCAGTAGAGACGTGTCCAAGGTCATAGTTCAGTTCAGTTCAGTCGCTCAGTCGTGTCCGACTCTGCGACCCCATGAATCGCAGCACGCCAGGCCTCCCTATTCATCACCATCTCCCGGAATCCACCCAGACTCAACGTCCATTGAGNCCCATCTTTGCATGAAATGTTCCCTTGGTATCTCTAATTTTCTTGAAGAGATCTCTAGTCTTTCCCATTCTGTTCTTTTCCTCTACTTCTTTGCATTGATCTCTGAAGAAGGCTTTCTTACCTCTTCTTGCTATTCTTTGGAACTCTGCATTCAAATGCTTATATCTTTCCTTTTCTCCTTTGCTTTTTGCCTCTCTTCTTTCCACAGCTATTTGTAAGGCCTCCCCAGACAGCCACTTTGCTTTTTTGCATTTCTTTTCCATGGGGATGGTCTTGATCCCTGTCTCCTGTACAATGTTACAAACCTCATTCCATAGTTCATCAGGCACTCTCTCAAGGTCAAAATTAGGAGCACAATAAAGAATTTCCTGATTTCCATTCATTTACCCTACCTAGAAGAAGGAACAAAATTTCAGCATATATAAAATGTTAAGTAGTGTGGATATAAAATATAATCAAAACTTCTGACTTTGTTCCAATTTCATTGACTTTGTATAGATTTCAGTGACTGTATACAATAAATGGTGCCTTTGAGGAAAAGTTGATCTGACCCTTATGACTTAAACTCTCATTTATTTTTATGCATGAAATTGGGAATATGAATGGGAATATTAGTTCTTCTAACAAGTACTCAATTTTTATCACTAAATAATGGAAGAAATAGCTTACCATACTCAAAACTTTTAAAGTAACTATGAGAAGGCTCCTTTTTGGCTTGTTAAATTATCATGCGTATGTGGAAGAACCAGCGTTTTCTTAGTTCTCATTTAGATGGCAAATAGTGTTTGGGGAAGAGCGATGATTAATATAAATAAAACTTTTTTTACTTTAAATATTGTGCATTTTTGGTAAATAATGATGTGCTAAGCAAATGTCATTTTTCACTTCTTCAGAGAAGATTTAAATATTTTATAGCAAGTGCCATTTTTTTACTTAACAAAGGGCTTAATATTTTATAACCCTACATTGTTGGCTGTTGAAGCTAGTTATATTGGAGCTGTTTGCATCTCAGTGTAAATGGTACTTCAGGTTGCTGGTGGTATATGAAAGTAGAGTAGGCAAGTTATCAGTGCCTTTGTGATAAAGGTCAGAGGAGGTAACCTTTCCATGTTTTCTCTTTACATGCACATCTGTCTGAACAATATTAAATACAAGTGCCTTATATTTACTCTGCAGAAATTGAGGTCAAATCTTTATACTTGCAAAATATATATGAACCACAGCATCTCTTGGGTTGGGCTCTAGGTTAATAATATCTGAACATGCAGGCCCTACCATGAGAGGTTAACGGGAGGAGTAAATTTGATAAATATTGAGTTGACACTAAGCTAACCAGAACCTCTGCTCAGCTTTACCCTGGGCACTGGAAGTTAGCAGCACTAAAACACTAAATAATACTTTTTTGTATGTGCACATTTAAGCTTTCTTTATCTTTGCAAAAATTCAGGCTTCCCTTGGTAGCGAGCAGAGGTGGGTGGCTAGAGGGCTGGACCCTCTGTGATGAGCAGGGACCCTCTCTGCCCCTTTCTCTAACTTGGCTCTGGAGTGAAGAGGGCGTTTTGTGCTGGGTGTTCTGGGTTCATTGCCAGCTGTAGATGGCTACTTAACAGTTGTCATCTTCCTGTGCCTTCACGTAATTCTCATAAAGAACTCGTGTGATAAGCGTTATTTTACAGACAAGGAAACCCAGGCCACCAGATAGATATCCGTGCCTTAGCCCCACTTACAGTCCTTTGTCGCGTCCCCTGGTTCCATGTGAAACCGCTTTGTGGGAGAGGTGAGTGAGGAAGAAAACTGGGTTCTGCTGCTGTTTTTTAATGAAAACAATTTTAGGAGACACGATTTTCCTTGTTTATGTCTGAATCTGTGTAGCAACAAGCTGCCTTAATGAAGTTCTGTCGTGTTCAAAAAAAATTTTAATGTCTTTCAATTCATTTCAAAGAATTATTTGTACTGGAGAGTAATGGAGTAAATGTTTTCAAAACTTGTAGAATCTACTTTTGAGAAGATTTGTATATGGGGTTGAATTTTTTTTTTAAGGAATGATTATCACATTTCATGTTTATGAGATGAACGTTTCTGCGGCATCACTTCCTATTTCTGTCTCTAATTTCTTAGCATAGGATAGATCAGCCCAAATTATGCATAGACCAAAATAGCAGCTTGTGATTTATGTTGATCATTTGTTCTTTAGATTGCCTCTAAAAGGTCTCTTACTTCTACTGCTTAAAGAAAAACAAAACCCTTTCTCCACAGTTGTCTCTACTGATCTCAGCTGCTGTCTTGCCAACTCAATCCAGGCGATGCTTAATTTGACTTGGAATTGTTCTTATAAAGAAGCAACGTGTGGAATAGTAGGGATGTGATATATCTAGTGCTGTTTTGGAATTTGAAACTCCAGATCAAACATTGGTAAAGGAATTTTTTCTTGCATTAAGTGATTTTCCTTTGTTTCCTCAGGACGCTGGTAAGACATTTCTCCTCTGCCTCATACATTCCGGGCATGCATGTACACATCACTTTGTGACAATAAGTAACACGTGTGTAGCCACGTGCAGCCATCCACAGGGAAGGGGGCTGGATTCCAGTGCTAACCCAATCAACTCAATCAGATGCTTTCAAATCATTAGGTAATGGCTCTTCACATTGGCAAGCATCCAGATGGTTTGCCTGGCTTTGTTTTTGCCTTTTTTATTTTTTTGAGCACCACACATTTCAGTCTCAAAATTCTCAGAAAAGGGAAAGTTAAATATGAATTAGAACAGAAACCAATTGCACTTCTTGGTTATAATCAGAATCCAGGCAGGATGTGAAATGCTATGGGTTGTAAAATATAATCCATGAACCCTTTACCACCTTCATCTCAATGCCACCCAGCAATCTGGGGCCTAAGATGACCACTTGACCTCTGCCTTCTTGATATATATTGTGTTCTTAGTTCCTGCTGTATAATATGAATTAGAACAGAAACCAATTGCACTTCTTGGTTATAATCAGAATCCAGGCAGGATGTGAAATGCTATGGGTTGTAAAATATAATCCATGAACCCTTTACCACCTTCATCTCAATGCCACCCAGCAATCTGGGGCCTAAGATGACCACTTGACCTCTGCCTTCTTGATATATATTGTGTTCTTAGTTCCTGCTGTACCACTCTAGGCTACCTTCAGTCCCTTAGGAATCTGGATCACAAAAAAGCACCCTTCCGGTGGATTGGGGGCTTCCCCAGTAGCTCAGCAGTAAAGAATCCTCCTGCAATGTAGGAGACAGAGGAGATGTGGGTTCTGAGCAACTAGGCACGCCCCTGTGGGTTGAGTAAAGGGTAGATGCAGCGCCACCCCAGGCTGGACACAGCCCATTACCACCCCTTTACCAGCTTGGAGAGTGGAGTTCAGACTAGATTTCCACCCTCCCTTGCCCCACCCCTACCACAAGTCAAGCATCCCTTAGACAGAATACAACCTATGCAAGGAATCAGATCAAGGTGAAAAATGATGGCATTCTTCTCTAGATTGCTTTTGAGTTGGGCTTCAGCCCCCAAGGAACAACTTCCTCTGGCCTAAAGCTGGACAAGAAGGCAGTGAGGAATCCTGGAGAGCCAGGGGGCCAGCTGCACTCCTTTTAGTGATAGCAAAGGTCTTGGCATCTTTTCCTGAACTTTCGCTAAAGAAGCTGGTAAGCATGATTCTGGTCTTGCTTGTGATTGAAGTAAATACATATAATTTAGAATAAATGACTCAGGCTCTAAAATTTGCCAGGCCTCAATTTTATCAGCTGTATGATTTTCACCTTTGACCTTATGATTCTTTAAACCTCCATTTGCTCATCTGTAAAATGGGGCTATTAATAGCATTTAATTGTCTTCTGGTAAAGATTAAATATGATAAAGTAGGGACTTTCAGCGCAATATTGTGTGCATGCGTACTAAATCACTTCAGTTATGTCTGACTCTCTGCAACCTCATGGACTGTAGCCCACCAGGCTCCTCTGTCCATGGGATTCTTCAGGCAAGAATACTGGAGTGGGTTGCCATGCCCTTCTCCAGGTGACCTTGCTGACCCAGGGATCGAAACTGCACTCTAATACTTTTCAATAAATGCAGATGGTATCATTAATAGTTATCACAGTCTCAGGTCACTTTCTGACTCCCTCCTCTCTCTCTCATACCATTTCCCTAAGGCGTCCCGTTTTTCCTGTATTTCTGCTGCTTTTCTCTTGGCCCCCAACATCGCTGCCTAATTCCTAAAGATTCATGTTCTCCTAAGATTCCTAAAGAAGGGTTCCTCTTTTTACAGATAGAAAAGCTGAAATAGCTTTAGTTCTTCTTAAATGATGACCGATGTCTCATAAGAAGCCAGAGGTGCCTTCAGATTTTGTATTTTAAGTACCTCTGTCCAGGTGCCCATTCTGACTACATTTTTGAAGTAAGTACTCCACCCTCACCTACCTAGAGAGAGGAAACAAAAGGATAAATGTCTTATCCAGGCTTGCAGCAGGTGTCATTCTGTTTGATTTTCAGGCCTTTCAATAAAACAAAAGGCCTTTTCTGTTCTTTCACAATATATGCTCTCTTTAAAGGTACTTGAATGAGAAAAAAAGCCTACACCGGACCAGATTTCTGGTTCTAATGGACAATAACTGGGCTGTTAGTTGCTGATTCATTCTTCACAGGGAAAACTAGATGCCATTAGAAATATTTTTTTTCTAAATAGCATTTAAAATTTTATGATAGCTTCCTCTTGAAATACTGTATATGAGTGGCATTCTCAACATATTAAACATTAATATGTTTAATATGATAGTCACATGTATTTTTAACTCCTAAAAAATATGTTTCCAATAGGATTGAAAACTTATAAAAGCCAGTCAAGGTCTCTTTAAAAGTCAGAGAAGATCTGACTCGAGTAACAGTATATAACAGCATGTTTGGTTATTGTAGGTGGTTTAAATGTCTCCAACTTGCAGTCCCCAAATAGTTACCACTGGTGTTCAGAAGTGATAGACCTTAAATGGTACAAAAAATGTATTTAATCTAAATTTAAAAGTTCGATTCTAGAGTCTCTAAGAGTTCATAATAAATGTCAAGGTAACAAAATTTAATTGTTTACTCTGTGCAGGGCACTATGCCGAACACTTTCATAATGTCATTTAATCCTTCCAGCAAGTCAATGAGATCAGTACCACTATAATCCCCACTTTACAGATGAGAAAATTAAGGTTTAGTGAGGTTAATAGCTTGCCCTAGATCTTATATCTAGAAAGTTCTGAAGAGTTTTGAGAGGCTTTGTGCTCATTAACTCCAAGACACCCTGAAGCTTTCCTGTTCATGGATATTAGTTTTTGTTCTCAAATGTAACAACCAATTAGGTAAATCCTTTGGGTCCTGTTTCACCTAGAACCCATATATTTAAAGTACAGGTGATAAAATGAAATTAGCTCATTAACTCTGGTAAGCATGTAAATGAAAACTCGGTCAATCTGAGGACACTCTAAGAGAAGATAGTACTGATGAATGGTTGGAATTCTTGGTGGGGTGCTTGCCTTTTGTGTAAGGAGTTTGAAAAGAGAGCTCATTGTATTGATAGTGTCTTGGGGCATTTCAGGACACAGTCCTAAAGGTTCTTCTTCCTGTTAAAATTTTAAAAATTCTGTCTTAGAGAAAGTATACTCTCTCCCTGCCATTTGTCAAATGAACAGTTAATCCGGGTTGACTTTGAGTGGGGGAGGGGCGCTCAGATTTTTTTGTGAAATAATTATTAGCATAGTTCATCAATCCCATTGCAAAATGTTGATCATAAATGAACTGGGGATGGGGGTAGGATTCGTGGTGTATAAGACTGTTTAGGCAAATCCCACCTGCTCAAACGTCGGCTGTCATGATTAAAGTATTGACTCCAATCCCCTAGCCAAGCTAAATAACAACATGAAACCAAGCTAAATGAGGTCAGGACACCTGATACCAAGGTTTCACGGAGGAAAGAAGCCATTGTGCAGCCAGGAATACAGTGCGTTTGCTTATCTTTTTAATACAAATAAAAAATAAGCCTTATTGGGCTGGGGGATTTTTCGAATACACAGGCTTGCCGGATGCATTGTGGAGCCTGGCGTTCTGTACACGAGCTTATGTGGCTGGTACTGTCCCCTTCGGATGCACACGTTGGTAGGGGGGTGGGTACCCCTCAAAAAATGTCAGCATTTCTGGGAGGGAGCAGCACAGAAAGGAGGGGAGGGAAAAGCCCCGGCCGACATCCTGTTGTTACCAAGCTCTTCTCTTGCGGAGGGGCAGACATAGGACGCCTTTCAGATCCACCACCAGATCCAGGGGTGCTACTGGGCCGCCGTAGTTGTGTGGATTCCGGGGAGCGCGGCCGGTGCACCCCTCGGGGGGCGGGGAGCGGGGAGCAGCTCGCCCGGAGCGGGGCTGACCGGAGAGGATCCGCAGGAGCTGGGAGGTTCTTCCCACGGCTGAGTCGGCCCGGACTGTGGGGGCGGGGGCGGAGGAGGGGGGACCCTCCCCGCGCATCCCTCCTGGCCCATCCCTCCTCGTGCATCCCCAGCCCTGCGCGCTGGGGTGCCGTGGGGCACCCCCCCCCCCCACGCTCAGCCCGTGCAGGTGGGACTTCCTTGGCCCAGTACCTGCGGGGCCCAGCGTGTGGGCGACCGGCGGCAGGCGTCGCTGGCACTGGCAGACGCCTCCCAGGGCTAGAGATCTGCACCTAGCGAATAAGCAGCCAGTCCTGGACCGGGAGGAGGAGCGGCCGAGCATCCCTCTCCCGCTCCGCCGCGTCCTTCTCATGAGGGCTCGCCGGAGGTGGACCCGCAGAGCCAGCCTCCCGGCCGCTGACCCCGCTTACATCACGAACCTGTGACCAGCGCATCCCTCCCACGCCCGGTACCTGCTCCGCGCGGCTCACGGTCCAGCCCCGGGAGCAGGCTCTTTGTATGCCGCCGACATGGCCAGCCAGCAGGATTCCGGCTTCTTCGAGATCAGTATCAAATATTTACTGAAATCCTGGAGTAATAGTGAGTAACAGAAAATAAGCTTTTTTGTTTATTTGTTTGCTGGGTGTTGCGTAAGATCTGAGCAATAAAAGCCTCAACTGAAAAGCATAGGCTTGTGAGCCCAGGAAGTTTTTTCTTTCTTCTTTTTTTTTTTTTGCTTTCATCTGCTATGAAAATCAAAATGTCAGAGACTGAACTAGCCTTCCTGAAGTGCAGAGGCTGTGGTGGAATTACGGTAGATGTGGTTTGATTAAATTTTCAAGTGAGATGGCCCTTCAGACTCTTGGTGAGGGCAGGACTGGGTATTCCAGGCTGCATTTCCTGTTTGGTGTGTGTTTAATGTGCTCAGGTTTTATCGAAATGATTTCGTGAAGTGTCAAAGGGGTGTGGCAGGGCTTCAGAGTACTTCATAATTGTTTTATTAGGGTATTGTCTAAAGAAATAAAAGTACTTAATGGTCCAAAACCTGGCTCATCGTTTTTGAATATAGAGGCACTTGCATATTTATTTGGTCTCTTCCTTGTCCATGTGGTTGGTGTTCAGAATTATAATTGTATATACTAATAATATAATAGTACTTAATACTTGAATTTTTAAAAAATCCTGATGTTTGTCATAGTCCAAATAATGTGCTTTTCTGAAACATAAACAAGTGAGTTGCTGACCGTTAAATCATTTATTAGGATATCAGAATGTTATGACTTCTGTAGTTAGGGTTCTGACCTACTTAAAGCTTTTAACAGGAAGATCTTTCAAAAAGACAACCTCTAAGGCATCATGGATCTGGAATCAAATTAAAATGAGGCGTTCAGGTGATCAGTGATGCCTTGCATTTTCTGAACAGTTTAAAAACAAAGTCTTCTCTATTTCACTGATCAGCCTTTGTACTTGCTTTGAATTAAAAGACTGGCTGGTATTACAGGTCCTGAAGTGTTTGACATTAAAAAAAATTTTTTTTTCCAAGAAAAATTTTCTGTTGTATTCCATGCACACTGATGAACCTATCTGCAGGTCCAAGAGCTGGTGATTAATTATCTCCTACACAAATGACCTGTGGACAGGATTGCTCGTATGTAAACAAAACCGGGGCTGGAGAACCTATGACTTAATTGCTTTGAAAAAAGAGAGCACCTTCGGCAGGAAGGTGTTCAGGGATATGCATCTCTAAATGCTATCCATAGAAACCGTCTTTTCCGGGTCATTTTGCACCACTGTATACACCAAGGGGCTTGTCTGAAGCTGTTTTTCTACAAATGGGAAGCCATTTGGGAGTAATACTGTCACCCCAACAACATTCCTTTGTTACAATCATAATTCATTTATCTTGGATTCATTATTTGTGTTAATACTTCACACATAACGATGAATCTTCCTTTGTCTATTCCCCACTTTGATTAGTGACAAGAATTGGACATACAAGGTTCTTTATGCAGTTTTCCAATATCTGGAAAGACTTACTGCGAGTTTGAAATCCATGTGTGATACTGAGTCATTATTTTGAGGGTGTTAAGGCCAGATTATTTTCTTCTGTCAGTTTCTGTCATTGCCTCATTAGATAGAAAATTATGTTGGGACAACCCTGAGGCCAGTGGGATTTCTTTTAAAACCTTTCTCTACTTGTCTATATTCAGATTATTCTAGACAAAGCTTATATTCTCTGCCCCCTTCCTAAACTCTCTCTGTTCCCCCACCCTGTGCTCACATCAGGAGATGGTTCAGAATGACTGTTCATTTCTACTTTGAGAGTGTCTGGGACACAGTTTTGAATTCTTTCATTCATTCAGCAAATGTTTACTCCAGACCTACTACATGCCAGGCTGTGGAGCTACAGAGGTGAATAAGACACAGCATTCGCCTTTATCGCACAAGAGTGAACGTGGTAATTTCTCTAGTGTGCCTTTGTGGGGAGGTCAGAATGTTTGTCAGTCCTTTCTTAAAAGAGGAAGAGAGTCTTAGGCTGAGTCTTCTTTAAGCTTGGTACAACAGTGTAGCTCTCAGTTTTACATGTTTTCAGTGGCCAAAAAAGAAAAGAGACAGAGAAAGGAAGTTGTCTGTGTGGAAGACAAAGTGAAAAATAGAAGCTTTAGGGAGCTCAGCCTGCTCAGGGCCCCAAGGCTGAGAAGATGCACCTTGGGTTGGGTGGCTCGTTGGCCCAGCATCACAAGTTTGAGAGGTGAGGACACCCCGCCCCCAGAATGGAGAATCAGGCCTCTAATTATGCAGTGGGGTTTTGAAAGTACGACAATTAAAAACCAATAAAACAAACTCTATAACTACATATGACTGCTTTGCAAGGTGGTCATAAGAGGAA
Source organism: Oreotragus oreotragus (assembly GCA_006410675.1). NCBI lineage: Eukaryota > Metazoa > Chordata > Mammalia > Artiodactyla > Bovidae > Oreotragus > Oreotragus oreotragus. The sequence continues at coordinate 97,576 of SJYX01008252.1, read as the reverse complement.
AGATGCTTCCTTGAGCATTTACCAGGTTAAGAGTTACATCTTTTTTTTTTTTTTTTAATGGCACGTTGTGATTTTGTATATACTTGTACCCCCTGAAGAGTGAACAAGTCAATTACATCAGTCATTGCCTGGTAAGGTGTCTTAGCTTTTCTTTAACTGTTCATTTTGATACTCCCTTCTTCGCAGGCTTGCCCTCTCTGTCAGCCCGCACTTTCATTTTAATGGAGCTGGAAATTCAAAATGGCCCTGATGTTTGGAAATAAAATGTCTTTTGCAGACTTCACTGCTTTCCTTATCCGCCTGGACACCTGTCCCTGTTTGCTCCTTTCCCACTCTTATCCAGGCCTTCCCCAGCTGGTCAGTGATTCTCACAGGTGCGCCCCCGTGAAGTCCACGGCCATGGCCACCACTGGCCCTCCTGGCTTAACCTGGAGTGTCGCAGTGGTCTCCACCTGACACAGAGCAGCCTGGAGGGGCTTCGCCAGCTTTTCAAAGACTTCGTCTCAGCCCTTCTTGCCCCCGAGTGTTGGTGACTACCACACAGGACCCTCTTGGAGTTCCTTGCTGCTCCTGCTCCAGCTGTAGTTAATTTGCTGCCCTCTGTGTGTTTTAGTGACTTGCTCTCCAGTCCATGCCTGCACACACATTGGCCCCCTAATCTGGTATGCCCTCACCTGGAACAGACAAGCTGCAGAACCAGATAGACTTGGTCCACTTCTCTAGCTCCTGCATTTGTGATGCCTTGGACAACCAACTAACTACTCTCCGCCTCAGTCTGCTCATCTGTAAGGTGGAGGCAACAACAATACCTCACAGTAAGTGAGGCATTAAGATGTCAAGTATTAATACTTAGCACAATATCCGGCACACTGTGAATCTAAATAAGTGTTAAAAGAATATGAATGTATTCCAATACTTCCCCCTCTTCTAAACCCACTTAAAATCAAACTTAGACCATTTTTCACCTTAGCACTGACAGCCTCAGTGGATTCTGCGAATAGTCAATATTTACTAAAACCTCTTGCTTTGGGCCATTCGTTTTTCTAGATTTCCTTTTTAACTTTACCTCCCCTTTTCCACCTCAGCTACTATTGGAATATGCCTACCTTCCCTAAGTACCTACCTTCCAGCAGCGTGAGAGATGGCCTCGGAATATTCTCAGTGGCCGAAAGTCACCTTGGCCTTCCAGGTTTGCTACAGAAAAATGTTTAGGCCATGTAGTTCCCAGTTGTTTCATGGAAAGGGAGGGCTTGCCTTGTATGGAGGCTCAGAGCTGGTATGTGAGCTTGCCCACCTATCTGAAACTTCTAACCAGCATTCCTTTGTTTCACACCGCTGCCCACCCCGCCCCATAATATCCAGTGAACGTGGAGCCCAGCGGATGAAAGGGCCTTCAGGGTTCGTTCAACGTCTCCATCTTTGCAGGGCAGGGCAATTTGTATCCTTTCTGCAATCCTGACAAACCTTGCAAACCCCATAGAGATAAGAAGCCTCTGAATGTCTGATAGTGCTTTCAGGGAATGGGAATTTTATTGACAAATAAACTGCTCTAGGGAACTGAACAAGCCCTGGGCCCGTTTTGGAAGGGACCGCTGTACATTTAAGAGAAGACAGTGGCACCCCACTCCAGTACTCTTGCCTGGAAAATCCCATGGATGGAGGAGCCTGGTAGGCTGCAGTCCATGGGGTCTCGAAGAGTCGGACACGACTGAGCGACTTCACTTTCACTTTTCACTTTCATGCATTGGAGAAGGAAATGGCAACCCACTCCAGGGTTCTTGCCTTGAGAATTCCAGGGACAGGGGAGCCTGATGGGCTGCCGTCTATGGGATCGCACAGAGTCGGACTCGACTGAAGTGACTTAGCAGCAGCAGGGAACTGAACAAGCCCCGGGCCTGTTTTGGAAGGGACTGATGCACATTTAAAATGACTCTTCTTGTAGACAGACTTGCTTTAGTGGAAGAGCTGGGTGTGGCATTGCTCAGATATGGGGTAGGTGTGGTGATGAGGACAGTGTTTCTCTCTGCTGCAGAAACGCGGTTAGTATATGGTCAGCTCTGAGGACGAAGAGAAGCCACGTGCAAGTGAGGATTGGAAGCACATCCCATTCCCCGCAGAGCAGTATTTAGTGATCCCTGTAGATGTCACAGGACACCACAGAGGCGCTATGAGGGCCTTAGGCATCTCCAGGTGGTAGTCTAGTTTGGTAGGGTGGTTTTGAGGGGCGGGGGAGGAAGGTGGGAGCTGTGCTGGGTCTTCGCTGCTGCGCGGGCTGCGCTCTAGCGCAGGCCTTCTCATTGCACTTGCTTCTCGAGCTGTGGAGCATGCGCTCTCGGGCACGCGGTTTCCGTCATTTCGGCTTCTGGGCTCAGGCTCGGAATTTGTGCATGGGCTTAGTTGCTCCACGGTATGTGGGGGTCTTCCTGGACCAGGGATCAAACTCGTGTCTCCTGCAATGGCAGGTGGATTCTTATCCACTATACCACCAGGAAAGCCCCAGCTGCTGCTGCTGCTAAGTCGCATCAGTCGTGTCGGACTCTGTGCGACCCCATAGACGGCACCAGACGTCGAAAGCTGAAGAGGTTAGCCAGGTTGCCTGAGTCCAGCAGAGCAGCACAGCTCAGTTGCCAGCACACCCACCTGGCTCTTCTAACAGTGGGGAGCACGCAGCACTGTTCCAGGCATCTAGAGGAGAGTTACCCCGGGTTCCTGTTCCCATTTCACATCAGCTAAAATAGTTGATGGTTCTGATGAGAAGTGGAACCTCAAATCAATACCCACTCTCTCCAAGGAGAAAGGCTTGATGTGCCCTGGGTTTATGATGAAAGCAGATTTGAGGTTTTTATTTCCTTTTAAGGGTTTAGTTTTTAGGTTGAAATGCATGAAAAATCCTAGAATCTAGACTAGCATTAGCTGCCACAGTGCCTGAGGGCCCACCTTGTGTCAGATGTTTTACTTGGTAATTTATATGTAGGGCAAACCACATCATTGTTTGTCCGAACTGAGACACTTGTGAGTGAAAGTTAATAATTATGCTGGGATACTAGGCATGAACAGGGACTGCCCTGGGCATAGGAGGGCATATGACCACTCTGTTTATTATCTTTACTCTTTCCAGTAACCCTGCAAGGTTATGTATTGTCTATATTTTACAGATGAAAATCAGAAAAATGAGTGTCGAAAAAGTAATTTGCTCAAAGCTAGGATGGAAGTAAAGTGCCATCAGCCCCTCTCCGAGTCCAGTGATAATCTCATTTTTAAAAAATGACCCACAGAATGACCAAAGGGTCAAGAACACTTTGGGCAATGTAGTGCTTTATAGGTATTTTCATTCTTATTGACTGACTGAGTTCCCCAGTTCTTAGCCTCTTCCATCCCTGTGTACCTTTGAAGAGCTCTCTCCCTCTCCCCACCCACCCTTCCTCTCTTTTTCTCTTTCAAGATGGAGAACATCATCTCCTTAGTGCACAGCTGTTTGAAAGACGTAAGTATTAACAATTCTTCACTCTCGTTATTAAATACAATACATAGGCAGCTCTGCACCCTATGGTCATTTCATACACATACACTCACAAAAGATGCATGTAAAAGGGTACATTTCTTCTAGTAGAATAGTTTATGTTGATTTCCCCCATTTCTCAAAGTTATTAAATACATAATTAAATAACTCAAATACATAAGAATATATTAATGGTCCTCTTTTAGAATTGTCCTTTGCTTGTTGAGGTTTCTCTGCTATGTTGTGGTGATTTTTTTTTTTTTTTAATCAGTAGCAAACTCCTAATTGTCTTTATCAGAGAGAACAGGGAGACTGTTTCCAAGGATGATGGAGATGTGTCTGTAACTCGGGTGTCTCAGCTTACCTGATAGCTCTGGTCTCTGCCACCGTAAGCCAGCCCTGCTGCCCACAAGGCTGGCCACCCACAGTGATTCAGTTTAGCTTCTTTATCTACTTTTGCATGCTGCTTGGAGAAGTTGTCAGCAAGAACTGAAATAGTCCCAAAGGCAGACGGTAGTAGGCAAGAAGGAGAGATGACCTGGATATTTTTACAATCTGGGAACCACCCAGGATATTTGAGAAAGTTGCCAGTATTTAGATGTTTCAACTGATACAACATGCAAATATGCCCTTTATTTAAAAGACATCTGTCTCAAAACAGTGTAATACCGGTGACTCACGAGTTCACTTTTGGGTACAGTTCAAGGAATTGAATAGATTCCATGAGTCCTGATCATCTTATTAGTTACATCTTTATTTTTGAGCCTGGTGGGATACTGCGAATGAGCTGGCTTCAGAAATGAGTTTGAGTTGATGAGAAATGACATTTTACTTGTGTTGGAGTTATTCCATAGATTGACAGCCCTGAATATAACCTTTTGTGCAGGTTTTTTTTTTTTTTCATACTAAATCTTAAATTTATTTAGTGTCTTGTAGTCTGCTCAGCACCTGCAAACACTACATTACCTCATTTGATGAATCTGATGCACTGATTAGGAATAAACTAGCTTATTGAATGTTCCTGGTTTGGGATAATAAGGCTTAATTTTCCCAAAGTTTATCTTCTCTGGCATGAGATACCCATATGGCAGCATGTAGGTATATTTTGTGAGTTTTCAGATCAAATGAGCAAATAATAATCTTAGTCCATGGGCTTGACCTTTGCATGGGACTTTTGAAATGCAGTATAGCTTGGCATTTATCAGTCAAGGTACACAGAGGTGAGTCCATCCAAAACACATCTGTATGAAAGATTCCTGAATTTATTTGTACCCTAGTGTTTCTTAGTTTCTTTTAGACACTTAAACATTTCAAATATTCCACAATATGGTGGCTTTTGGGTATCACCCACTATTTGCAGATGACCCCAGGGCAGAAGGTTTAGCAGGCAGCCACTTCCTGGAGAGTGGCATTTATGGAAAAGATAGTACACAGCCTTATCTCCTTTTCTTTGTACTAATCTCTCTCATTTGATAGGTCCCATTCATCATGTTCACTTCAATATTGTTCCATTGTAGAACTGTTGGCTGTATGAATAAAAGAATGCCGTCTCTTTGAGCTGAAATGCATCTCCCACTTTTGGAGGAGAAATGGAAATAGCCTTTTCCATTAGAACGTTTTAATTTACTCTTCAATGTTGCTTTAAATTCACACTCAAAAACTTACTATCTTAGCATCAGCTTTTCTTGGTTATTACTCCAAAATGCTTTGCTTCTTGATACTGTCAGTGAAGCAAGGCAGACACTATCCATTACTTCTTTCTTCTTGAGCATCTTCTGTGCACTGGACACACTGCTTTGGGAGCGTGATCACTCATTCAAACTTGACCCCACCATCAAAGGTCTCAGTTTCCCTTCTTTCCTTTTTTAGACTCAGAATACAGGACGATTAATGCAAAAGTTCCCAGGACTAGGAGAGGATCCAGTGATATTTCAGAAAGATTGTGTGCCCTAGAGAATTTTATTTGGGAGGAGGTGTTTGAAAGATTCTGTTGACGTTAACTTTCTGGATGTATTTCACTGCGTCAGAGAATTATTGGAAGCCTGGTGTTTACAGGCAAAGTCCTGTGAGAACATTTTCCAATATTCCATTCTAGCAGGATGGCTGAAGGAGAGAAGGAAATGTAAATTATTTACTCTGGAATACTTAACCAGATGTCAGTATTTGGGAGAGCAAGGGGTTCAGACATTCTTTACCTTAGAAAAATGTGAAGAGGGGTTACGATGTTTATCAGAATTTTGCCATGGCACTAACTTCAAGCCATTATATTTCATTTGAGGTGGATTGCTCTTCAGAATATTTGGGGGCTTAAGAGAGAAGGGATGTGTGTGTGTGTGTGTGTGTGTGTGTGTGTGTGAGACATATATTTCTATAAATTGTTTAATGATCATATATCTCACCTATATTGTTACAAACACTTCTTACTTCTTTACAGAACACACAAGCACAAGCATTTCAGTGTTAGTCATCCAAAACTCCAGATGCTAAGTAGTGAAAGTTTATATTCTGCCAGCATATCAGACTCTGTAATGAGTCTGATTTTGGTTTAATTCCTTTCTACTGTTTTAGTCATTTGATGAGCTACAGATGGAAATTTAAGCCAAAGCCGTAACATTTCAGCTAATACTTTTTATGCTGCTGTAAGAACTTGTTGTCATGTCAATTTAAGAGAGCTGAAATCTTTTTCAAGAAGGCATTCAAATCTACATTAAGTGCTTTTATCAACTCTAATTTGATATACAACTCTCACTGCCTCTGCTGTTCTCAGTTGCAAGGTGCACAGGAGTTTAGTAGTGAAGACAGCTTTGAAATTGCTAGGATTTCTCAGCTCATGCCACCAGCACAACATTATAGAATATACAATTAAATCTCTGTTCAATTGTTTTTGTTCTAAGTTTAAGAAACACTAGGCTGACTTCTTTGAGTTAGGATTTAAACAGGTAAATATGTATTTTGGCAACCATGAAAAGGAGAGGGTATTAGATTAACTAGGGTAATACTTTAGTAAAATTCCATTTGAATGTCATATTTATGTAGGATATAGCAAATCAGGAAAATGATATATTATGTAACTGTCAAATCAATAAAATGCTTCAGTTGTGCAAATACAAGATTAGGTTTTCCTTCCCTGTTTTTCTCTTATTTTTCTGTGTGACCTTGATCATCTCCTTCCCTCACTTCCTTACATGAAAGGAACAAACCTGACTCTGTCTGTAGCTGTTTTGTGTGAAGGGTTTTGAATGCCGCCACTGAAAAAAAGAGGTTTATGTCAACATCGTAGTATTTGTCAGTTATTTCTCCCGCTCCGTTAAAGCCAGACTGAAGGAGGGTGAGCTGTAGGTTTTTGAACTTGACTGATAAGTGGAGACCCGTCTCTGACCTCCCAAGCTTGGTCAGTTTCTTGAGCTAACCAGCTCTTCAGTATCCTGAATAAGATAAAGTTGTCGCATTATACAGCCGATTGGGTTCTTTCTGTCGTTATTTTTACAGCAAAGTGACTGTGTGTCTAACTCAGGGAGTTTGAACAGGGTTGTCTCCAATCTGAGGGGCTGGCATTCTTCATCTGGAGACAGGCATTTCTTTCTGCACAGCGAGATATGGTGTTTATGGAGATGGCTGGCGTTCTGGAGGCTACAGCCCAAGATACTCTCTTAGGTTTTAGTAGGTACTGGATTTCGGTTAAGCCATACTGAAATAAAGTTTATAAGGATGCAGGGTTCTATTAGAAAATTTGTCTGAAACATTGTTTAGTTTATTATACTGTTGACCTTTATTTAATGCTTGCAGCTAGGTAGAAAGCCCTGTGACAACTTTAAAGAATCTTAAAACTGGAAAAGTTGCTCTAGCTGAGTAGCTTGCCTGTGACTTTGGCAGATTATAAGCAGTTAGTTTAAAATTTACAGGTTAGAGCACCAATGAGAAGATAACTTGCAGTTTTCCTTTAAAAAATAAAAAACCTGCTTTTCAACTTTTAAGTTTTTGAAAACCATGTTTCTAACAAATCTTCCCCCAAAATGAGGCCTTGCAGTTGAAAGACAACATGGACTTAACCTTACTATTACATGTACTATGTCAGCACCCTAGAAATAATCGTCTATTTTTCTTTTTTTAGTTGAAGTATAATTGATGTACAATAGTGTATGTTGTGGGTGTACTCATAATTTTGAAAGGTTATACTTCATTTGTAGTTATTATAAAATAGTTGCTGTATTCTCTGGGTTATACAGTATATCCTTGTAGCTTGCTGCTGCCGCTAAGTCACTTCAGTTGTGTCCGACTCTGTGTGACCCCATAGACGGCAGCCCACCAGGCTCCCCCATCCCTGGGATTCTCCAGGCAAGAACACTGGAGTGGGTTGCCATTTCCTTCTCCAGTGCATGAAAGAGAAAAGTGAAAGTGAAGTCGCTCAGTCTGTCCGACTGTCAGCGACCCCATGGGCTGCAGCCCACCAGGCTACTCCGTCCATTGGATTTTCCAGGCAAGAGTACTGGGGTGGGGTGCCATTGCCTTCCCCATTCTTGTAGCTTATCTTGTACATAATAGTTTGTACCTCACATCACCAATTCCATGAACAGGAGTTTGAGCAAACTCTGGGAGATGGTGAAGGACAGGGAAGCCTGGCATACTGCAGTCCATGGGGTTGCAAAGAGTCAGACACAGCTTAGCAGCTGAACAACAATAGCAGCAACGGTCCCCTACCTCTGTATTGACCTGCTTTTTTCCAACGAGAATCATGGCTTCCTTGGTGAGTCTGTAGAGAAGCTCACCCCCTGTTGGGCCACTCTGGGTCTTTGGTCCTCCTCCTTCTTGATTTAATGGTGACCCTGAGGCCTGACCTCATCTTTTCTTCCATGGCAACCTGTCCTTTTTCTGTTTTACTTGATTGAATACAATTGCTAGCAAACAGGAAAATGAGACATTTTAGTCTTGCCTTCTGATTTTGCATTCCATTTACTAAACAAATCCTCAGTCCTTATCATTATGGGAAAGGTAATCCTAGTTTATGCCAATTGAGATATCCATTTTGAAGCTATTTAAAAACTTGGCCCATTTTCAACTTAAAAAAAAAAAACAACTAATTTTTAACCAACAATTTAAATGCTTGAACTTTAAGAAAGGTCACAATTATGAATGAGAATGAAGATTCTATCACAGTTTAAATATCCCCAAATCTGTTTCACCTTGGCTGCTTTTCTTGTTAACTGTTCTGTTTGCCATTTCAGTGCTTATTACCATTTTCTTAGAGGGACAAAGGAGTTGAAATTCAAATTGTTATTGTGATTATCCAACTGCTTTATTTATTTTTTTAAAAAGGAAAGAAAAAATAGAAATTGGAAATTGAGTAGTATTCTGAACACCAGTGAGTTTCATTTCTAAATCTTAAATCCCTCTTGTCACCACTCAGAAAACCTGCCGTTCACAGGTATAATGGTATGGTTAATACGTAAAACTAATTTTGCCATCTAGTGATGTGAAATGTGTATCATTTTAGGATGCCTTTGCTATACAAAATTGATAAACTTTCTCATGGCTAAAAGAATGAAGACTTAATTAGCATGCCTGACCCACAGCCTGGGTGAAACTGGGCGATTCCAAGGAGCTTTAGAACCTGGAGGACCCAGACCATCCATCTTTAGACTGGTACTGCATGATAACAAGATGACTACCTTGGTTCTAAATATCTTTACTTAAGAGGAAGGGAGGAGGCTCAGGTTAGGTTGGTCTTCTGGCAGGAAGGAGAAGATTTTGCTAAAAAAACAAACAAACCTCAGCAAACTTCTTGTATTCCTCTGGTTGGAATTGGGTCACATGCCAGTCACTGGCAAGGTTGAATGGAATTACCGTGTTGGCTTCAACAAACTTGATTCATGCCCTGCACTGGGTTTGGTCCACCTTCTGTTAGACAAGACTTCTGCCTGCTACCTGAACAAAGTAGTCTTTTACCAAGGGGAAGGGGAGCAACGAGTGTGTGTTCAGTCACTCAGTTGTGTGCAGCTCTTTGGACACGCGACCCCTATGAACTCCTGCCCACTAGGCTCCTCTGTCCATGGGATTTCCCAGGCAAGAGCTACCAATAGTAACCCCCATAAAATACAAAATGTACAATTATAGATGACTATTAATGACCACCTGTAGTTATATAACATTGCATTAAACGTAATAATAGCTGATGTTATAAGCCCTTGTGGAAGTATCAGTGCTGTATTAATTGCTTTACTTGCATCATTTTCTGTAATCTTCACCTTGACCTAACTTGACATATATCATTTGTAAGTGGCAGAGCTGGGAATCAAACCTAGATTCTAGGATAAACCCTAAATTATGAAGTGTTGTGCTGAGTCGCTCAGTCATGTTCTACTCTTTGCGACCTCATGAACTGTAGCCCACCAGGCTCCTCTCTCCATGGGATTTGCCAGGCAAGAATACTGGAGTGGGTTGCCATCCCCTCCAGGGGATCTTCCTAACCCAGGGATCGAACCCAGAAATCCCCCGTTGCAGGCGGATTCTTTACTGTCTGAAACACCAGGGAAGCCGTAAAGATATTGATTAACAGTAGGTAAAATTGATGAACCTCAGGTAGGAGCCGGGAAAGGCAATGGCACCCCACCCCAGTACTCTTGCCTGGAGAATCCCATGGACAGAGGAGCCTGGTGGGCTGCAGCCCATGGGGTCGCTGACAGTCAGACAGACTGAGCGACTTCACTTTCACTTTTCTCTTTCATGCATTGGAGAAGGAAATGGCAACCCACTCCAGTATTCTTGCCTGGAGAATCCCAGGGACGGGGGAGCCTGGTGGGCTGCCGTCTATGGGGTCACACAGAGTCGGACACGACTGAAGTGACTTAGCAGCAGCAGCAGCAGGTAGGAGCAGAAGGATGTCGATGTGTACTTCCTAGCAATTTACCACAGTGATGTGTGTCAAGAAGCAGTGGCAAAGAGAGTTTTGAGAGTACTCAAAATAAAAATTTTATCTCTGCCTCCAGTTTCAGAAAAAGGAGCATTTTCTGATGCTTCCTTTCTTATGCCCCTTCAATAAGAAATCGAATCTGGTGTTTTGTTTCGTTTTGTTTTGTTTTTAAAGCAAGTTGTAAGGAAGAATATTACTACATCAGAAACTTGAGATTGTACCTAGTTCTCAGTTGAAAGACAAAAACTCAAAGGAATGTAATGGATATATTCAAATCTGCTGTTAGATTAAAATGAAAAAATACAGTATTAATTCATTTGAGTGCCATTTGGCAGTAGCAGATGAAATATCCTTAATTTTGTTGTTACTCAAAACTGACCAAATGTTTTCCTGTTTTCAGATGTTTCTCCTTACATAGAAATGTCAGTATTTTCCAGTGAGGTTTAGCTTTCAGTCTCATTGTTCAGATTCAGCTATTTGAAAGGGCTTTAAGCCTGACTTTACCTGTCCATGGCCTCCCTCACCCCAAGCTAATCTTACAAATAGTCCAATAAGAAGAATTGGCTCGGTTTCAGCCAGCGTGCTATGCGCCATCTCATTTAAACTTCATTAAATCCTGGTGAGGCAAATGTCTCCTCACAGGTAAAAACCCTAAAATAAATGACTTCCCCAAGGGAAGGGCGTGAGTAAGCACTGGCAGCTGGATTCAGATCTAGCTCCACCTGCAGAGCCTCTGTTCTGTCGGTGGGCCAGCAGGAGGCCTGCCCAGCCCCCCTCCCCTGTGCGGCTGTGCCACCAGAACGTTTGAAAGATGCAGGTGTCGCCTTTTCAGCCCTCAGTGCAAGCTTGCAACTGCGATTCGGTTGCTGGGGGAACTCCTGGAATGCCCATTTGTTCCTGAAAATAGGATCAATTCATTCTTGGCCACTCTGATTGACATGCTGCATCCAGCCTTGGGACAGACAGTTCGGTGTAGACAGCAAAAGGAAAAACAGAAAGCTAAATCCTAATGACCAGAGATGACTTTAAGCTGAACATGAGTCAAGTTCCTGCTCTTAAGGAGAGGATTGTCTGGTGAAAGAGACCTACATAAATCAATAGTCACAGTTGAATATGACGAGGGACCAACCCCATGAAAGATGAATTGTGTTTCTGAGTAAGAGTGACTATTGTTTGCACGTAAATGTGGTTCACCGACCCTGAAGGCCAGCTTTTCTGTTCTTTCCCTGCTTTGCTGGTAGTTCTCTCCAATGCTGAATCTTTTTCTCAACAGCCTGGTGAAGCTGTAGCTTCATCTCTCTCCTCCAGGTCCTTTACTGTGCTCAGTATTCTCATTATAGATGCCAAATTTCTCTAGGGGTCGTCTCAGGCAAGAAATGCAGCTCTTTTCAACCCTTTGGTCTTCATTCAAAACCTGGCTGAAATGTCTTCTGCATCTGGGTCTCCGTCACCATCACCTCTACCGCAGCCTTGCTCCAGGTCTTCATCACCTCTCACCTGGAGCATCTTAACTCCTTTCCAGCCTTGCTGCTGTCCCCGCCTCTCTGCCTTCCCAGGACAGTCTGGTCCTTTCCACAGCCTTGAGTGGTGGTCTTTACCTTGGCCCTTGGAACTGTGTGTCAGCACTAAGAGTGATGTTCCCACAGGTAGGGTCGGCCTCATGTTGATGGTCGCAAGCACACTGAATAATCACAATATCATTGTGAACTTGCATCATCATCTGAATTCATTGTCTTGACCATGTTTATCCAATCTGATAGGCTTAAGAATTCTGTAGATTATTTAATATTTACTTCTTTCTGTTCTTTTCCTTTCATGGTCTTCTTGATTTGTGTTCTTTTCCCTTGTTAATATTTTTTCTTTTCTCTTCTCTTTCTCCATCACATTTTATAAGTATAGTTTCATATGCAATATTATTAGCGATTTCATTACATTTTAAGCATATTAATGAGATATTTTAATAAAAAAACTTTCCAAAACCCAGTCCTGTAACAAATAAAAAAGTCATGAAGAAAAAGTTTGGTAGAATACAGGCTTGGATTCCATCCCTGCCCCACACTCTGTCATCACAGTCATGGCCCAGGCATGCAGTGTGGTTCGGGGCAGGGAACACAATTTAAGGTAAAAGGATTAGGACATACTACTCTGTATTTTCATGCTAGTGAGAGTTGAAGAGCCTGGGTTTGGTGGGCATGATACAGAAATTAAGGAAAAGCTGGCCTATAGTTAAGGGAAAACCCAAGAGCTCAGTATAATTATTTGCTAATAAAACACATGAACTCAGGCCGAGGCTCTAATTACTCATGAAGGGTCCAAACTCCAGTGATGGAAGGGCCACTCAACAGTTCTCAAGTGTCCCTTATACACAAAATAACAGTCTCCAAACTGGCCCAGTGAGCTCATTAAATATCATATTGTTCTGCCAGATAAGGCTCTTGTTTCAGGGGGTGACTCAGAGACTGTCACTTCTTGGGCCAGGAGAATGAAAGTGCTCTTCAGGCTCTGGGGAAAGGATAAATTGTTGACGCTATTCCGAGGCCATCTCTCCCCACTTCGGTCTGTGTCTGATTAAACCATGTGTTATACTGAAAGATGACCACTCAGCTGATCTATTCAGCTCAGTGTTGTCATGAAGTTTCTGCTGTAGACCCACACAGTGGAGAGGAGGTTAGAAAGTTCCTTATGGACAGGGTTCGACTCATGCCAAACAGCAGCCCAGGCTTGATGGTGCTGGGCTGGCAAAGTCATGTGTGCTCAGAGCTTGGGTGAAAGGCTCCATCTCCTGCCTTGTAAGTGGAAAGTTAACGACCAGCCAAGAGTGTCATCTCATTGGGGTTACTTGCTTTTATTTTTTTCTTACTGAAAAACAGAAGTGAATCACACCCTTCACCAAGCCCTGCTGCAGAAGGAAATGATGCAGTGCTGGTCACGTGGCACAAAGGAAAAAGGGCCATAATGCAAACCTAGTTCTTCATTGCATTCTGGTGTAAGGACAGGTTCAGTCCCCACACGAAACTGTGGTTCTTCAACATGGACCCTTTTTTACATGGGGGAACCATGATGTTTTACTTCATTTTTGTCCTTTTTTAATGCTTCTGCCTCTTTGACCACTGGAGTTCATTAATTTTGATTGTAATACAAAGTATGGAAAGAATTGATTTAAGCTTGTTTGATTTACTTTTTTTCTGTGTGATTTGGGATAGTTATGACCATGTGCTTTGCCTCAGCCCCTAACTTGCTATGTGACTTTGAGCAAGGTGCTTCCACTCTGATTCTGTAGAAAGGTTTTAATATATATTGTATCTCTCTTTATAAATAAATAATATACATACATGTGTATGTAATATGCCTACCATTAAGCCATAATAATTGAATGAGTCCCATCAGTTCAGTTGAGTCACTCAGTCGTGTCCGACTCTTTGAGACCCCATGAATCACAGCATGCCAGGCCTCCCTGTCCATCACCAACTCCTGGAGTTCACTCAGATTCACGTCCATCGAGTCCGTGAGGCCATCCAGCCATCTCATCCTCTGTCGTCCCCTTCTCCTGCTGCCCCCAATCCCTCCCAGCATTAGAGTCTTTTCCAATGAGTCAACTCTTCGCATGAGGTGGCCAAAGTACTGGAGTTTCAGCTTGAGCATCATTCCATCCAAAGAAATCCCAGGGTTGATCTCCTTCAGAATGGACTGGTTGGATCTCCTTGCAGTCCAAGGGACTCTCAAGAGTCTTCTCCAACACCACAGTTCAAAAGCATCAATTCTTCGGCGCTCAGCCTTCTTCACAGTCCAACTCTCACAGCCATACATGACTACTGGAAAAACCATAGCCTTGACTAGACGGACCTTAGTTGGCAAAGTAATGTCTCTGCTTTTGAATATGCTGTCTAGGTTGGTCATAACTTTTCTTCCATGGAGTAAGTGTCTTTTAATTCCCATCACTTCATGGCAAATAGAAGAGGAAAAACTGGAAGCAGTGACAGATTTTATTTTCTTGGACTCTAAAATCACTGCTGAGTAACTGAACTGAAAATCACTGCGGATGGTGATTGAAACCATGAAATTAAAAGATGCTTGCTCCTTGGAAGGAAAGCTATAACAAACCTAGATAGCATATTAAAAAGCAGAGACATCACTTTGCCAGCTAAGGCCCATATAGTCAGAGCTATGGTTTTTCCAGTAGTGTATAGATGTGAGTGTTGGACCATACAGAAGGCTGAGCGCCAGAGAATTGATTGTTTCAAATTGTGGTGTTGGAGAAGACTCTTGAGAGTCCCTTGGACAGCAGGGAGATCAGACCAGTCAATCGTAACAAATCGACCCTGAATATTCATTGGAAGGATCAATGCTGAAGTTGAAGCTCCAATACTTTGGCCACCTGATGCTGGGAAAGATTGAGGGCAGAAGAAGAAGGGGGCGACAGAGGATGAGATGGTTGTATGGCATTACTGACTCAATGGATATGAATTTGAGCAAACTCTGGGAGATAGTGAAGGACCGGGAAGCCTAGCGTGCTGTAGTTCACGGGGTCACAAAGAGTCAATCACGACTTACTGACTGAACAGTGACGGTAACGTTTATAAAATGCTTAATATGCAGCCTCACTATTGTAATTGCTTGATAAATTGTGGCCATGATTATTATTTAATGCTTATCTAAATTCCTCTGTGAGTTAATGGTTTTAACATGTTTGTTCATTGCTAAGACAATAGGGCCAGGGATCACAGAGTCCTGGAGTCTCTTTGTAACATCTTGCCTTGGTGATCCGGTCTTTACCACTCCCTGTACAAGACCTTTTGGTAAAGAGGTGTATTTCTGGAACATCAGAAAATCTCAGAATTCAGAGTTGTGTGGAGTGACTGCTAGTGCAGCAGGGTATTAGTATGTGCTCCAGTTGAAGCCTGCCTTGCAAGTATCACATGAGTTCAGCCTTGTTGTTGTTCAGTTGCTCAGTCGTGTCTGACTCTTTGCGACCTCCTGGACTGCAGCACACCAGTCTTCCCTGTCCTTCACCATCTCTTGGAATTTGCTCAAACTCATGTCCATTGGGAGAAGGCAATGGCACCCCACTCCAGTACNGGATCAAACCTTCGTCTCTTACTCCTGCATTGGCAGTCGGGTTCTTTGCCACTAGTGCCACCTGGGAAGCCCCATATGGTATGCGTGTGGGTATACTATATCTGTGACTGTTGTTGTTTTTAAATACCCTTTAGGTTTATCTTCGGGGAAGGCAATGGCACCCCACCCCAGTACTCTTGCCTGGAAATCCAATGGACCGAGTAGCCTGGTGGGCTGCAGTCCATGGGGTCGCTGACAGTCGGACAGACTGAGCGACTTCACTTTCACTTTTCTCTTTCATGCATTGGAGAAGGGAATGGCAACCCACTCCAGTGTTCTTGCCTGGAGAATCCCAGGGACGGGGGAGCCTGGTGGGCTGCCGTCTATGGGGTCGCACAGAGTCGGACACGACTGAAGCGACTTAGCAGTGGCAGGTTTATCTTGACCAGCACTGGCTCATGTTTTTATAACGTGAACAATGACCAGGGACCAGTAGGCAACTCATTATGCCCTTTCGTGCATTAATGCATTTTCAGAGTTCATAATGCTTCTCAAAGGGGAGTTCATCAAGAGCTGAAGTTACAGAATTTTCAAACTAAAAGGAATCTCGGAGTATATCTTACTCGGTTTCATCCTTTTTGGGTGACGCTCCGGCTGAGTGGCTCAGTGCCCCTTGTTCTGGGGCACAGATGGTATGGACGATGCTAGAACTTGGTGCTCTTGACTCTCTTCCCAGGGTTTCATTCAACCAGCCCTCTCCAGGTCAGTCTGCCTGGTCACTCATAGGTGCTCTTCGGTGAAATGAACTTCCACGAGGTGCCCCTTAGAAAGCCTCTCTGCTGTCCCTTATTGCTTCCCTCTGTGTTGCAAATGCAAACCAGATAGTCACGCTCTGAGCTCATAAAAGGGCCTAATCGGATGCAGACGGTGGATTCTAACCCAGGCTCCAACCTTGGCCCCACGTGTAGACAGCTGGGGGAATACTTGGGCCAACCCACAGCCACTCTTGGCCATCTCCCTTCACCAACTTTAAGCTTTGGAGCAGCATTTTATGCGGGCGTACGAGGTGCTGCGGTTGGGTTGGGCGAGTGAGTTATAAGTTTTGTGGTTATTGGAGCCAGAATCCCAGGCCTCATCCGTGGGAGATGAGATCTCCAAGTCAGACTCAGCTGCTTGCAGAGGGTGTTTGCCGACGGGCACTGCTCCTGTGATGATGGCTAGCACAAGGACCAGAGTATAAGGTGTTCCCTGTAAAATAAGAAATCTTTGGCTGCACTAAATCACGCTTAAAGTTGGTTTAAGACGGGTAAGAGGAACCCTTTCTTTCTCGAACAGAAACAAAGTAGATTGGTCTAGGTCTGCATGTGATAAGATGAATGTCAGTAGTTAGTGTTTCTTTCTCTGTGTGTTACATTTTCTCCCGTATGCAAATCAGCTGGAGGCTGATAAATTGCTATACCTCACCTGTAAGACTTAGGTTCAGGAAGATGAAGAAAGGAGATGCAGGGGATTGTGCCTGCTGCTTGTCAGGCTTTGTCCTGGCAGCTTTAACACAAAAGATTTCACTTCCAGAAAGCTGTGTCATCGTCATGCCCATTTTGTAGATGTGAAAACTGAGGCTCACAGCTCCGTGACATCCCCAGAAGTACACAAGCAGGATGAGGTGCTATATCACCTCCTCAGTTCTGACTCTGCAGATACACCTTGTCAGAGGAGGAATGCCGTTCTAAACCCAGCTGGCCCGCATTCTTGCCAAATGACTCTGGGGAGCATTGGTTTCTCTGCCTTGGTTTTCTCAGAGAAGCTAAAGTGGGGATAGTGTCTGTTGATCCCTCCTAGGTTGGTGATGAGGATCGAGGTAACGCACAGAAAGAGTTCACCTCCATGCCGGGCATGTGAAAGCCCTTCATGCAGTTAGCTCCCAGGCCCCTGGAGCTGGGTTTGCTTCTCCTTTCAGGATGTGCTTTGTCAACTGTTATCTCTCAACTTCCCTGAGCTGTTTCCTCAGTTATAAAACTAGGCTTGGGTTAAAGGTCAGTTTTCTGAATTGAGAAAAACCAAGGAGAAGGAGACAAATCCCTATCTTTCTTGTTACAAACTTCTGAAAGTGCTGGGTCTATGTACTGTTGTGGTGGTTGACTCATTTTCAACTCTTTGCGACCCCAGGGACTGCAGCACACCAGGCTTCTCTGTGTTTCATCATCTCCCAGAGTTTGCTCAAACTCGTGTCCATTCAGTCAGTTATACCATCCAACCATCTCGTCCTCTGTCACCCTCTTCTCCAGCGTTTCCCAGCATCAATGTCTTTTTCCAGTGAGCTGGCTCTTTGCATCAGGTGGCCAGAGTATTGGAGCTTCAGTCCTTCCAATGTATTACTTTGGGATAAACCTGTCCAAGTCTGCTGGAGAGAATCTAGGGTTGGTCAGCTGCCCTGGAGGTAGCTTTTCTGAATCAGCGAAATTCAGCAACACTCTCCAGCTAACCCTGAGTTCCTACCTCCGGGATTTCCTCTTTTGTTGCTCTGTCCTCCGTGTAAAGAAAAGCTCTGTTGCTTTCAGCTACATTGTACAGAGTAGACTCTGAACACTTCTTCCCTTCTGGGTCACCAACTGTGTGTGTGTGTGTGTGTGGTGGGGGTCCACCAGCTGGGTGTCCTCCAGTTCAGTGCCCTTCTGACGCTGTCTCCCTGGAGGTGGCACCAGATCTCACAAGTTAAGGGCTCAGTCCCCTCAGACTGTCCCCCGCCCCCCACTACCCACGCTCCAGCTGGCAGTCAGAAGTCCCAAGTTTCACCTGCGTTTCTGACAGACTGACTGTAAATAGGTTTCCACAACCACTCCTATTAATTAATAGGGTTAATTAATCAGGTTTGATTAATTTGCTAGAGCATCTCATGGAGCTCAAGAAACAGTTTACTTGCTGGATTACTGGTTTGTTATAAAAAGATCTCAACGTGGGGAGGTGCATAGCGCGCATGCAAGATTTGGGGAAAGGGCATGGCATCGCCAGGTGCTCACCAACCTGGAAGCTCTGCGAACCCATCCATTTGGGTTTTTTGGGGGAGGCTTCATTACATAGGCACGATTGATGAAATCATTGGCCATTGATGGTTGAACTCAGTTTCCAATGCCTCTGCCTTCCCCAAGAGGTCAAGGAGGGTGGGGTGGGATGAACAGTTCCAACCTTCGAATCATGCCTGCCACACGCCCCCACCCCTGCAACCAGCATCCATCCTTAAGGACTTTGCAGAAGTCAGCACATGATCATCAGCTCAGATGTGATTGAAAGGGACTTGCGGGGAGCTTCCCTGCTGGCTCAGTCAGTGGTTAAGAATCCTCCTGTCAATAAAGGAGACATGCGTTTGATGGCTGATCCGGGAAGATCCCATAGGCTACGGGGCCACTAAGCCTGTAGGTCACAACTGCTGAGCCCAGGCTCCACAGCAAGAGAAGCCACTGCAGTGAGGAGCCCATGCGCCACAACTAGAGAGAAGCCTCTGCTTGCTGCACCTAGGGGAGAGCCCACCCAGCTGCAAAGATGCGGCACAGCCAAAAGTAAGTCGATAGCCAGTTTTTAAAAAAGGAAGAGACTCGTTAAAAAGATGCTCGTTTTACTTTGATTGCTCTGGAACTATTTCCAGGACTGAATAGAATATTTAAGCTTCCCCTATGACTCTCATGTATTGAATTTTAAGGGTTTTAGGAGTGCTGTGCCAGGAACAGCGGGCAAAGACTAAATGCTTTTTACTCTAAGTCACAGTATCACGCTGTTAGTATAGATTTATCATTGTTATCCTCTTTTTTTTCCTCTTCCTTCACCAGTCCCCTTTGAACTGAAATTTGAGGGCTGCACCAACACCTTGTACAGCTCGCAGCATTGCCCCTTGTTCCTTCCACTCCAGTCACTGAAATAGGTAACCTGGGGGGCCCACTCATGCTCCCAAGGTATTCAGGCCTTTCTTCAGAATGTTCCAGAAAATTCTCTTACATGCAGGCTTCCCTGGCTCCCTTTGCCTTTGGCAGTGCTTCAGTCGTGTCCGACTCTGTGTGACCCCATAGACGGCAGCCCACCAGGCTCCCCTGTCCCTGGGATTCTCCAGGCAAGAACACTGGAGTGGCTTGCCATTTCCTTCTCCAGTGCATGAAAGGGAAGTCGCTCAGTCATATCTGACTCTTTGCGACCCCATGGACTGCAGCCCACCAGGCTCCTCCGTCCATGGGATTTTCCAGGCAATGCTGCTGCTGCTGCTGCTGCTGCTGCTAACTCGCTTCAGTCGTGTCCGACTCTGTGTGACCCCATAGACGGCAGCCCACCAGGCTCCCCTGTCCCTGGGATTCTCCAGGCAAGAACACTGGAGTGGCTTGCCATTTCCTTCTCCAGTGCATGAAAGGGAAGTCGCTCAGTCATATCTGACTCTTTGCGACCCCATGGACTGCAGCCCACCAGGCTCCTCCGTCCATGGGATTTTCCAGGTAAGAGTACTGGGGTGGGGTGCTGTTGCCTTCTCCATTGGCAGTGTTAGAGCTGAGCTTAGTGTCTTGCTGCTGGGGCCTCGAAGGGTCTCACCTGCTTCAGAAGCTTCAAGGGGTGTCTGGGAGGAGTCGTGACCACAGAGCTGCCAGGCATCTCCTGGTTGCAGATTACTCTCCTGCCACTCTTTTTTTTTCTTTTTAAATATTTTATTTATTTGTTAAGCCGGATCTTAGTTGTGGTACGAGGGATCTTTAGTGGTGACGTGCGTGCTTAGTCTGTCAGTCGGGTCCAACTCTTTGCAACCCCTTGAACTTAGCCTGCCAGGCTCCTCTGTCCATGGAATTTCCCAGATAGAATACTGGAGTGGGTTTCCATTTCCTCCTCCAGGAGATCTTCCCGACCCAGGGGTCGAACCTGTGTCTCCTGCATTGCAGGTGTATTCTTTACTCGCTGAGCCATCAGTGGAGCCCACAGAGGCATGCGAACTCTCACTTGTGGCATGTGGAGTCTAATTCCCTGCCCCAGGATTGAACCCGGGCCCCTTGCATTGGGAGCATGGAGTCTTAGCCACTGGACCACCAGGGAAGTCCCTCTCTTGCCATTCTTAAAGGCTTCACACTGCAACTGCAAAAATTATTTTTAAAAGAAGACAGAACAGAAAACCAGTGGCCTCCCAGCCTGGCTCATGTGGCAGGACCCATCTGTCCTGTGGAAGAGATACATGTTTCTGGGTCTTCTAGACTCAACCTTTTGGATTCCCCTGGAGTCCCCAGCTCTACCTGAAAAAGTCCACGTGTGACTCTGTACCTTGCTACCATGGCTGCTCTGCTGAGGAAGAAAGGCAGATGGGGGGCAGGGAGGGAAATGAAGCTATAGGATTTACCTCATTGAGCCCAAGTCAAATATAAAGCATGGTCCCTGCATCCCCCCGCCTCCAAAAAGAAGCTTATCATCAGAAGTGGGGAAATTTATATTTAAGTCTTATATTTAAGTCTTAACAGCTTCTCTCATGCTCATGGAAAGATCTCACAATTATTTTATTTTGAACATCAAAGTGTTATTTAGGGAATACACATTAGCCTCAAATGACCTTCATCAGTGCTGATTTTGGATGCTTTATAGAAGTCAACCAAGGAAATCATTTTATAAAGAAAGGTTAAAAAAAAACTCTAGTAATATTCCTGGGCATCTGACCTCACAGTAGCAAGTGTTGGATTTCTTTGTAAACAAGACTTTTAAAGATCATTTAAAAATGGAACAAGTCAAGAGCATTATCCAAATAACTGACATGAAAGTGAAGGGGATATGGTTTGGAAAACTCAGAAAAGTAGCTGTAATCACAGGCTGGGGTGTAAAAAGACCACTGAAGATTGAATAAATGTTTTTGTGATGTGTGAGAGTCAGAAGTGGGAAGAAACCAGAAATACTTCTAAATTAGTATTAGCTTATTCTGTTTGTGTGGTATTTTTGTACATATAAGTATGTGTATTGCTATATTAATATCTTACATTGTTTATACAAATGTTTTAAACATTACTTTTTAGTATCTTAGGTATAATTTTGCATCTAATGACATTTACATTCATGGGGTTGCAAAGAGTCGGACACGACTGAGCAACTGAACTGAACCAAAAATCTAACATTATCTAACCCTTGAATTTTTTCAGCTATCTTCTGATTGGGACAGTGGTGTGTACATGCTGAGTCACTTCAGTTGTGTCCAACTCTTTGCGACCCTATGGACTGTAGCCCGCCAGGCGTTTCCTGTCCATGGAATTCTCCAGGCAAGAATACTGGAGTGGGTTGCTGTACCCTCCTCCAGGGGATCTTCCCAACTTAGGGATGGAACCCATGTCTGACGTCTACTGCACTGGCAGGCAAGCTCTTTACCACTAGCGCCACCTGGGACAGTAAGGGATTGCTTATATTTGGGCTCGCCTCATGATTCCACTGAGATGGCTCTGTTCTCCTCTAACTCTATAGGATATGCAAATTAATGTCAAGAAGTTTTTTTAATAACATATATTGTTGTCACCTTGAATTATTGCTTCAGTAAGTCCATTCTTGTTTCTTACTTGAACTTTCTTGGTTTGCAGGTGCCAAACCAAAATAAATAAAATGATCAGAAACACAGAACACTAAATGGCTCAAATGTATTTTATCTAAAATCAGTAAGAGATCTAAACTGAGCAAAGGGGTATATTTAGGGGCTCTTACAGCCTTATATCTGGACTTTGCTGGTGGGTCAGCAGTAGAAAATCTGCCTGCCAATGCAGCAGACATGAGTTCAATCTCTAGGCTGGGAAGATCCCCTGGAGAAGGAAATGGACACCCACTCCAGTGTTCTTGCATGGGAAATCCCATGGACCGAGGAGCCTTGTGGACTATAGACTATGGCATCTCAAAAGAGTCGGACAAAACTTGGCAACTAAACAACAATAGCAACGTGCCCTTATATCCAGGCATGCATGGTGTCTGAGTAGATTATGAGGAGTGTGGACTGTGTATGAAGCTGGAGCCCTTGACCCTGTTGATCATGGTGTGAGCAGAGGTCCGTCCATGGAGAAGCAGTCTTCAGAAAGCGGTCAATCTTGGGCAGTCCGTCAGCCTGTGTTTTTGGTGAAACAAACAAGGAGAATTCTCAGGAAATATCACAGGTACAGGAAGGCCAGACCTCACTTCTCTGACCCCTCTTGTTCCTTCGTGTAAGAGTGTGGACACGTGTCCTCCCCAGGAGTGCCTGGCCAACAAGTAATCACAGGCCAATGGGGATGTGTCAGCCCTGGAAAACCACAGCTCCAGCAAGAAGCCATCTTACTGAAGACCTTTATCTTCTTGTGAGATCTATTTTCCTAGAAAACATACCCAAGATGTATTTAATCTAAAGATGTCCATATGAACTGGCCTGTCATTATTCCCTGTCACCCCTAAAGCATGACTTTCTACCCTTTTGAATATTCTAGAAACTGGACCATTTCAGTTTTGTTATTAGTCACTCAGTCATGTCCAACTCTTTGTGACCCCATGGACTGCAGCACGCCCGGCTTCCATGTCCATCATCAACTCCTAGAGTTTAGTCAGACTCATGTCCATTGAGTCAGTGATGCCATCCAACCATCTCATCCTCTGTCATCCCCTTCTCCTCCTGCCTTCAATCTTTCCCAGCATCAGGGTATTTTCCAGTGAGCCAGCTCTTCGCATCAAGCTGCCACAATATTGGAGCCTCAGCTTTAGCACCTGTCCTTCCAATGAATATTCAGGGTTGATTTCCTTTAGGACCGACTGGTTTGATCTCCTTGCAGTCCAAGGGACTCTCAGTAGTCTTCTCCAACACCACAGTTCAAAAGCATCAATTCTTTGGCACTCAGCCTTCTTTCTGGTCCAACTCTCATTCTGTATAAGACATGTCGTGAGAAACCATGGCTGCCCCCTAAACTCGCAGTGTTGGTATTAGTCAGCATTCTCCAGAGAAAGAGTACAGAGGAAATACACGTTAGGGGAAGAGAAGGATTTGGTGCATGCACCTGTGGGGGTTGCCAAGTCAAAACCCTGGAAGATGAGCCAGCAGACTGCAAGTTTAGGCAGAGTTTGTCTCGGTCTTGAGGACAGTCCTCTTCTGGGAAACCTCAGCCTCTCTTACTGCCTTCAACTGACTGGATGGCCAGTTTCCACCCCAATATGAGTAATCTTCATGAGAAGTCCGCTGATTTAAATATTTAAATGTAATTCAAATTCAAATTTTAGGTGTGATTTAGTATAATCACACCTAAAAAATACCCTCGCAGCAACATCTAGTGGTTGACCAAACATCTGGGCAACATAGCCCAGCCAAGTTGACACACAAAATTAAGCATCACAGTTGGGATTGATAAGTGGGTTTATTTGTCTGCCCTATTTTTATTCTGTGTTTTGAAGAATAAGACTATAGATAATCAAGAAACTACTTTGTGTTGATATGTTAACAAAGAAGATCTGGATTTAACATTTGAGAGTTCTTCCTTAAAGAATTTATCTTGTCATTTTCTGTATCTTTAATCTAGCAAAAACATCCATATTCCCACTGCTCAGATTTAATTGCCACAGTGTTTTGCCATTTTGCTTCTTTTTTTTTATGCTTATTTATTTATTGGCTGCGCTGGCTCTTTGCCGCTGCTCTCGGGCTTTCTCTAGTTGGAGAGAGAGGGGCCACTCTCGTTGTGGTGCGTGGGCTTCTCATGTAAGTGGTCTCTCTTGCTGTGGAGCTCAGGCTGTGGGGCATTCGCGCTTCAATAGTTGTGGTACATGGGCCCAGCCGCTTCATGACATGGGATCCTCCCAGACCCGGGATTGAACCAGTGTCCCCTACACTGCAAGGCAGATTCTTAACCACTGGACCACCAGGGAAGCACTGGGAAGCCCCTGACATATTTACTTTTAAGGATTTTTCTTAGACAAAAATTAGTTGTAACTTAAATTCCCCGCCCCCCACCTTGTGTTTCAGTGCATCTCCTTCCAGGCTAGCTTTTAGATTTTTAAATAACTATATTTATAGATACACCCATGCATCCTTATCTGTATTTTAATTTACGTAAGTGGTATCATATTGCATCTTGCTTTCTGTACTCTGTGTATTTTTCTTTTTTGAGATCTGGCTGTGTTAATGCTTCCCTGATAGCTCAGTTGGTAAGGAATCCGCCTGCAATGCAGGAGACCCCGGTTTGATTCCTGGGTTGGGCAGATCCACTGGAGAAGGGGTAAGCTACCCGCTCCATATCTGGGCTTCTCTTGTGGCTCAGCTGGTAAGGAATCCACCTGCAGTGTGGGAGACCTGAGTTCGATCTGTGTTGAGGGAGTCATATCTTTCAACTGACTTTCCTGTTTTGAGACAATTCTCTGCCTCCCCTGTACTTCTTTCCAGTAATTTCCATATCTAGGTGGTTTGTTTTTTGTGTTTTTTTTTTTGGCTTTCATTTGGAAAATATACACTTTGATCTTTACCTCACTCTAAAGAGAAAAATTGAAGATGGGTTAAAAATAAATTTCAACTGGATTGCAGATGGAGTACAGTGGTTAGCTTGCTCTTACCCCATGTATATCATACAGTCCTTAAAAACTGGTCTCAGGACTCTCTATTCCATTCTGATCATTTGTCTATTCCTGCATCAATACCACACTGTCTTAATTACTGTAGTTTTCTAATGTGTTTTAATATCTGATAATAGAGTTTACCCACTTTGTATTTTTCGAAATTCTTATTCTTATGCATGCGTGCTAAGTCCCTTGAGTCGTATCTGACTGCGACCCTATGGACTGTAGCCTGCCAAGCTCTTCTGTCCATAGGGATTCTCCAGGCAAGAACACTGGAGTGGGTTGCCACGGCCTCCTCCAGGGGCTCTTCCCGACCCAGGGATCGAACCCGTGTCTCTCTTGTGTCCTGTCTTGGCAGGTGGGTTCTTCACCATTAGCACCGCCTGAGGAGCCCTTACTCCTATACTTTCCCACACAATTATTAAATTTTTTTCACGTTTCTTAAATTCTTGTTGAGATAATTTTGGAATTTCAATGAAATTATTGATTAATTGGGTAATATTGACATCTTGAAAATGTCTTTCTCCCAAGTAAAAGAAGTTTAGTTCCTCCATTAATCTAAATCTTCCTTTGTATCTTTTAATGAAGTTTTAAAAATTCTTACTACAGTTGCTTTTTAGATTTATGCCTATCTGCTTTATAGTTTGGCTTGCCATGGAAGCCAATTTTTTCCTCTTTCTATATCCTGGTTACTGCTGGTATAAAGGAATGCTATTGATCTTTGAATTTGGATTTTTGTTTCCAGCAATCTTGCAGTATCCTCCTGTCAATTTTGATTGTTTGAAGGTTGGTCTTGATAACTCTTAAAAAAAAAAAAAAGAGAGAAACTGACTGCAAGTCCCTACTACCATTATAATTACAATGACACAAAGCTCCCTGAGTATAATGTAGTGCAGAGAGCCTTGACTCTGGGTTTGGGCTATGAGCCAGGGGACATAAAGGTGAAAAACAGATAGTTTTTCAGGTATGGCTTCAAATTCAGTTCTTACAAAACTTCAATGTACAGTGTATGCAGCTTTTCAGACCATTGAAATCTGATACCAGACTTCCAACAGTTATTTAAAGCTGTTTTTATCACATCTGAACATCCTTGGATGTTATCTGTGCCTCAGATTTCTTTAAAATGGATGTAACAGCAATAAGTAAATAATTAATTAATGGAGGTAGAAGTAATATATAGTCATGGAGATTATGAGGTTTCAGTGAATTATGACGTGTTGCTGACCCAGTTTAAGCTTTCAATAACTGTTAACTATTACTATGAGATATCCTTACTGTGGCTTTTAAAAAATATTTATTTTTATTTATTTGGCTGTGCCGGGTCTTAGTTGCGGCACACAGGATCTTTGATCTTTGTTGAGGCATGCTGGTTCTTTTAGTTGTGGCATTTGAACTCTTAGCTGCCGCATGTGGGCTCAAGTTTCCTGAGCAGGGCTTGAACCTGGGCCCCCTCAACTGGGAGCGTGGAGTCCCTCCCAGTCACTGGGCCACCGGGGGAAGTCCCCTTACTGGTTTTCTGACTTTAGGTGTTTTGGAATCTGATATGTAGCGTATCACCGGGCTCCTCCATCTATGGAATTTGAATTTTCTAGGCAAGAGTACTGGAGTGGGTTGCCATTTCCTTCTCCAGGGGATCTTCCCAGCCCAGGGATTGAACCTGGGTTTCCTGCATTGTGGGCAGACGCTTTACTGTCTGAGCCACCAGGGAATCCTGATATGTAGCATAGGATTGTTATTAGTTCAGGCTTACTAAGTGCTTTGTCAGAAAGTGCTTTGTAAGTGCTCTTTCATCATTTGTTTTGAAGTGCTATGTGCTTTATAATCATATCGCTTCTGGTAAGATCATGCCTAGGATGATAATGCAGATCAAAAGGCACGTGGCTTCATGAAATTTGCTTTACACGCCATGCTGAAAGGTCTGTTTTTGTTAATGAGGAGGTCATCTAGGGCTCTAGCGCTCGTGTCCTGATAGCAGGCTAGACTGGAATCCAGAGCTTGGAAGTGGTTTTCAATTTTTGAGATATGGGAGAAAATACCATGACTGTGATTCATAAGATCTACAAGACCCCAGAACCTCACATGTTCAGACTGCTCAGGTGGTAACAAGTCCGGGTGCCTGGGCAAGCATCTCTGGATGCCTTCTCCAGTCGCTGGAGGTGCTCTCTGGCCCATGCCTTGGTCTTGAACAAAGAGCTTCATACTTTCTCAGGGTCTCCGTCAACCATCCTGAAAGTCATGTCCGACTCTTTGCGACCCCATGGGGTAGGTGTTAGAGCCCACCAGGAGCCTCTGTCCATGGAATTCTCTAGGCAAGAATATTGAAGTGGGTTGCCATTCCCTTCTCCAGGGAATCTTCCCAACCCAGGGATCAAATGCAGAGGTCTCCTGCATTACAGGTGGATTCTTTACTGTCTGAGCCACCAGGGAAGCCTGTCCTGGCTTGCTAGAATGTTGCTTTAATGCCTTGTTCTTTTTTTTCTGGCCCTCAGAAAAACACAAGATAATTTCAAGACTTTGAATGGCACATCTTGCTCTGAGGTTTCTGGACCTCTTAAGTAACCTTGGCTTATGCTGGAATTTGGTAGAAAATGACTGGATCTTGTGTTCAAGTATCTACTCTGGCGCACCCCACCCTTGTCCGCCTGTGACTGCATAGAGGGGACACGGTGCATTGAGGAAGGCAGGTGGTAGTTGGACCACGAGGTCCATGCAGTCATGCACTGAGGGTGACCACCCATTTGTACGCTAAGCCCTGTTGTAAAGTGCTCAGGTTGGTGTTAAAAATTGAAGTTTCTCCTCATGTATGACCCAGCACATTGTTCTTAACGCTGTGTGTCTTTAGAGAATGAGGCTGGAATTGAGAACAACTCCAGTTGTTCTGAAAGCTTTTTTCTGGGTCTCTTCTTAGCAGGGGAGGAAGACCTTCCAGTGTTCTTAAGAAAAGTCAAATTGATTTCTATGAGAGGCCGGCTTGTTTTGTTGACCTGTGAGTGTTTCATACCCCATTTCAATTGTCATCTCTTCCCCTTTTCTCCTAGCCGAGGCAAATACTCAGAGAGCTATAAGGATTGGGGATTCTTTTCTTTTCAAAGCAGATTTTTAAATGCTTTTCTACTTAACATTTCTCTTTATCTTCAGTATCTTTGTTAAATAAAGAAGAAAAAAAAAAATTTTTTTTCCCTGAGATGAAGAGAAAGGTGCCTTTAATGGTCAGACTGCTCTGTGTGTGATTCAAGCCCTGGATCTGATTTCAATTCTGCTAAAAATGGCCTTCTGAGACTGCTCACACTTCCTCCAGCAGTGCCTGATTTTAAAAGACCAGAGTAATGCTGGGCATTTTGTATTAAATCTGGGAGGGTTTGTCGTGCTTTGGGCAATTTGAAGGCGCAGATTTGTTTGTTACTGCTGGTGTTCAGTTGCTCCATTGCATCCAGCTCTTCACGACCGCATGGACTGCAGCACGCCAGGCCTCCCTGTCCTTCAGTGTCTCCCAGAGTTTGCTCAGACTCATGTCCATTGAGTCGATGATGCCATCCGACCAGCTCATTATGATCTCTGTTACTATTTACATATTTTCGAATGTGTCAGAATTCTGGGACACACGAGTTGCCTGTGTGTCCACATTCTGTTCTACGATACCCACCATCACTGCTTCAGGAACCATCTGAATCAGTGGACGGGAAGCAAGCATTTTCAAAATTCCATGAACAGGACGTTAGCCCTTTTTAGCTTTTCCAGAGTGGCTTTAGCCCATATCCTCATTTGCAAAGATCAAAGTCTGATCTGTTAGGACCCTGTTTTGATTGGCTATAGGGCATTCATAGCTCTGTAACTAAATACCAGTGTATGAAATGGTTATTGTTCCCTGGAGGGGTGGGCCTGGGCCAGAACACATTCTTGGTGATTGCAGGGGAGCAAATGGAAGCTGTGAATGCCCCTGCAGCCAATCCGAGTAAACACGAGCTCCTACAACCACAGACACGGAGGTGGGAGGTGGCCTGCTGGCTGTGGTTTGGGACTGGGAACTCTAACCAGTGGGCTGGCATTTAACTGAAGACTCTCCATCATCCTTTCCCTCTGCAGTTGGTCTCGGAGTTCTAAAACCTCCGTCTGATATTCACCATGATGACTGGATTCGACTTGCTCTGTAAATGTGCTGTTCTCTTAGAAATGAATTTTTAATAACGCTGGCTCATCTCATGTCCTCGTATTTAAAAGTGTTTAGTCCAAATTCTGGGAAAGATGGAAGGCAAAAGGAGAAGGGGGCAGCACAGGAGGAGATGGTTAGAGAGCATCACCTACTCAAGGGACATGAATTTGAGCAAACTCTGGGAGATACTGGAGGACAGAGGAGCCTGGCATGCTGAACTCAGTGGGGTTGCAAACAGTTGGACAGGACTTAGCGACTGAACAGCTAGTCAAACTGTCTACTCATCTGGGCATACAAACACCCATCCTAAAAGTTGACTCCTCTGCAGAACAGCTTAACTGATAAACTCCAGTGACTGCATGTGTGTGGCATTAAGCTGAGCAACAGAGGTGCATCGACACCAAGCCTCTGAAAACCTGCAACATGCAGGGCCTATAGTTGTGTCCACTGTACAGAGCAGAGACCTGACTTGGGTCCCACAGATGCTTAATCTCCCTGAGTTCCCACAATTGGTAGTTAGCACTTAGCAGGTGGGAAAAAAGACTTCAGAGTGGAACTCAGCTGATTCAAAATGCCTTCATCTCTGGGGAAATTTTTACAAAGAGACCTTCAAGTGCCTGACGTTCTAGAAAACACAAACATAACAACCAGAAGTCCAAAGAATTAAGGGGAAGGAGGAAAAGGGTGGGCGTGTGTTTCCAATGGTACTGCTCTCAATTATTCCATTTGATTATTGAGACCTTCAGGTTCCTTCCTGCATCCCACTCTGTAGGCCACCTGCTAATGGGTAACTATTCTCTTACAGGTTTGCATTGATAAATGCAGTTGAAATTAAAAAAAAAAAAAAAGGATCATTTTGGCTTGTTTTTAGCTTAGAGAATAGTTTGGGAGGTAAATGTTTGTTGAGGCTTATAATTTGACCAGGCCCAGTTCTGGATCTTTGAGACAGACAGACAGACAAGGATTCCCTGTTTTCGTTTAGCGTTTGTTCTTGTGGGGAGAGACAGGAAGTGAACATAGAAATACGTAACTAGAAAGCAGTGGTAAGTTTTTTTTTTACTCTGTTTTTGAGTGGAAATATCTGTTTATTTTATTGGCACTTGACACTCTCTTTCTGGGCTGGGAAAAAAGTACATGAATCAGATACCAAAGAGCTAGTTTTGTTGTCAGGTCACATTGGAATTAATTTACCTTCTATAACTTAAAGACTGTACTGGGTTCAGAGAAACAGAATGAAGACCTCAGTTCTGGTCCTGTTTTGGTTAGGAAGCCTTGCACTTGTCCCTCCAGTGCCTCTTATCCTGGATTTCTTCATCTGTTGCATGAGGGAATTGGACTGAACCTGTAGTTTCCAGCTTTGTTCTCGGAAGCATCCCTCAGAACCTCAGAATGAGGATGGAGGAGCTGGCGGGATTTGAGGAGTCCAGCTCAGCCGCAGGCAGAGCATTTCTGTTGCCGGTCTGCTTTCGGGGATTCCCCTGGACTGGAGAAAGGATTCTGTTGCAGTGTAAACAGTTTAGAAGCCATTGTTTCTTTTAAAAATATGATTTTCATGTACATTTTAAATTAAGCTTTTTATTTTGTGTTGGAGTATAGCCGATTAACAATGTTCTGATAGTTTCAGGTGGACGACAAAGGGACTCCGCCATTCATATGCATGTATCCATTCTCCCCCAAACTCCCTCTCATCCAGGTGGAAGCCATTGTTTTGTTTATGGAAAACCACCTTGTTTGTGGGAAAATGCCATGAGCAAAGTTTTTAAAAGACTGAGAGAGTTGTACAAAACAGAACAGTCGATGGAGTAATAGAATATTTAAAAATCTATAAACTCATGAAGAAAAAGAAGCAAATGACCCAAAAGAAAAATGGGCAGAGTTTATGAAATAGTAACTCACAAAAAAGAAAATGCAAACGGCCAATAAACATAAGACAAAATGTTTGATCTCTCAGAGAAATGCAAATTAAAGCAGTGGGATTCGCCCCCCCCCCCCGACCCCCATCAACCCTGTGGACTGTGTCCATGGGATTTTCCAGGCAAGAGTACTGGAGTGGGTTGCCATTTCCTTCTCAGGCAAAAGTGAAAAGGATGATAGAATCAAATGAGGGTGGAGTTAGGGAAAGGAGTATCCACATCCTGTGAGTGAAGGCGGAGAACGGGAGACCTGTGGCGGGATCTTGTCAGCGTCCATTGAAAGTCACACAAGTCCTTTGACCCAGTGACATTATTTCTAGAATTGTGTTTCAGTGAAACACTTGCATCTGATTGTATATCCACTCCAGAACTGTTGGGAAAATGAAACATCGGTGGAAGAATGAATGAATAAAATATGGTAAGTCCACTTTGTAGAATACCGTGTGGCAATTTCAGAGAATGAAGTAGGTCTGTTCCTGTGGATGGAATGATCTCTAAGATGTATTGCTCAGTAGAGAGAGAAGGACAGTATAAAGTGATGTTTTTCCCTCTATATGCATATAGCAGTATGTGAATGCAGCATCTAGAAGGTCAAGATGAAAAACGGAAAACAATGTTTATTTTGCAGGGTCGGAGAGTGGAATTAAGGAGGCGATTAAGGCTTATCTCTACAGTCAGAGTAACATACAGAAGGAATGCACACTTAAGCAGCTAACAACAGGAGTGTTGAGGGCGTGTCATTGTGCTCAGAGGGCAGCTGGGGCTCGGAGTTGGGCCTGGTGTGATCTGCCATCTCAGATGGAGCTGTGGATGTGCCTCTCGAGGGCCTCTTCCTTCCCCGCCACTCCTCCTTCCTCTCCTTGCACCAACTCCCTTCCTCTCTCCTCCCGCCTTGAGAATCTGCCAGCTGGAGGAATTCCTCCCTCTGCCCTTCCACCCTTCTGAGAACTGTGGGTTGGCCAGGGACCAGCACACTCGCTGCAGGAAGCCGCTTCTGTGAACGGCGCTGTGAAGTGCCGGCCCTGGGCTGTGTCCCGGGACCTCTGCCGCGTCCCTGGCCCTTCGAGCCCAGGGTGTAATTCAGTTCTTGTTTTAGGACCGAGGGGCGCCCACGCACCAAGCCCAGAGGGACTAATGCATCAGGTAGAGTCTGTCAAGGCCTCGTGCGTGCCTGCCGGTATAAGACAGCCGTCAGACCTGGCTGTGGCCATGTGAGAGCTTTGACGGGCACATCTCTTCTGTGTCTAGTCCTTCGATCTGTGCTGGACTCACCCTTAGGCCTTCCCTGGTGTCTCAGACAGTCAAGGATCTGCCTGCAATGCAGAAGAGTCTGATTCAACCCCTGGCTTGAGAAGATCCCCTGGAGAAGGGAATGGCCACCCACTCCAGGATTCTTGCCTGGAGAATGCCATGGACAGAGGAGCCTGGCGGGCTACAGTCCATGGAGCTGCAGAGAGTCAGACATGAATGAGTGACGCACACACGTGGGACCCATTCTTACTTTGAATGTCTGTATACAGACCACTCTGATACATTCTGGAAATCCTATACGTTCATTGAAGGGTGAATTTTTTGTTGCAATTTTTTGTTTGTTTTTTATTATTATTTGGCTGTGCCAAGTCTTAGTTGCAGTATGCAAACTCTTAGCTGCAGTATGCAGGATCTAGTTCGTTCACCAGGAATCGAACCTGGAACCGCCAGGGCAAGTCCAGAATGGCAGATGTTTTGAGGATGGACTTGCTAGATTCTAAGTAGTCCGAAGCAGATCACATGCACAGTGATGTATGCTCTGGGCACAAGGCAGTGACAGAATGGGAATTGTATTAGGAGAATGAATGACTCTCAGAAATGCTTGGGACAGATTTGAATCTGGAAACATTTCTCCCCAGCAGAGGGACCTGGGGTGTTGGTAGAAGGACCACGTTGGGAATCTTCCAACATTTATTGCTAATCTGCACACTTGATTTGGTTTCATGTTGCTTTTTGAGATGGAGGACTAGTCTTGGGGTTGTAGGAAGGCCACTGATATGGCAGCTTTTCCAACCGGAGCCACATTAATCGCAGAAAAGAACCATCCCTGAGTTCTGCAGAGCTGGCTTCCCTTGTCTCACTGCGCCTATTATCAGTTGACCATTGTTCTCGTGGGGCTGATTTTCCACAGGAATCTGACAGTGTTGCGTACAGTTAGAGAACTGCCAGTTAGGAGGACACAGTCAAGACTGCCGCACGTGTGATCGGTTACAGGGCTTTCTCTTCTTTGGGTTTCAGCCATCAGTTTTTTTTGTTTTTTTTTTAAGGGCTTTATGTAAAGGAAAAATATAATGCACTGGCCTTCTCAGGCCATAGCGTTGAAGGGCCACTTAGCTGGAAGGCAGAGGCAGTGGGGGTGAACCTCGCACACATACTCGGGTTTGGGGGCACCTCCCAGGGTAACAAGCCTGTTTTCCAAGACTGGGTTCAGGGGTGAAGCTGCTCCGGTCCATTTAGAGCAGTGGGACTTGGATGAACAGATGATGCCCATGCAAACTTTTCTCAACAAGAGAGTTGGATTTTCAAGGTTGCAGTCTCCTTGTGGGGTTAAACTTAATTTGCTGGTTTGCACTCTATAAAACATGTTAAATTATTTTAGGGGCAAAAGGCCAGTGTTTTTTCCAAGCACTACCGTGGTGGCTCGCACACAGGGTTGTCAGTTATCAGTTGTCGGTGATACAACTTTTCTTCACACTAAGTCATTCATTGAGTGAGATCGATTAGCTTGGCTGATTTTAATTGCCAGCAACTTGAAAATCTTGATGGTAAACACTGTGAAGGATAGGAAGATGAACGAAGACCTGGTAAGAATGGGACACACACACAGACGCTGGCATACGGGCCTAGGAGCTTACCATTTGGGAGAGGGGTCCCCTTTGACGATGGCTGAACAAATGTTGGGCAGGGCAGAAATGTCCAGAGTCAAGGTGCCCTCACGCTCCAAGCCAGGGAAAACGCTCAGCCGACCTCTGCTTCTCAGTTTGTCTTTCCTCAGTCCCCTGGACCCTCCTCCTTGTGTCTCCCAATCACACACATTTTGTGAATTGTTCTATTGTTTGTCTTTGAAGAGATTGATTTATACATTTGTAAGGAAAATCCCAGAGCTTTTTCCTCTTAATGCTATAAAGTTGCCATTTAATGAGGCGTTTGGAAGGCCACCCAGCCACTTGAAATCCAAAGTGTCATGTTGAAGGATTGTTACCAACAAGTATTTACACTGGAGCCACGGTTTTACTTTCTCTTGGCAATTGATTAATTTACTGCAAGAGCCAATAAATCCTTGGCTGATGAGGAACAGATTGGAGGGGAGGAGCTTCTGTTTGGGGCCATTTTCCTTTGGAATGCTTTTAACACTTGGCCCCAGGGAGTATCGTGTCTTTTGTTTTGCTGCACAGTTCGAGTTGGCCATCTTCTGGTGCCAGTAGAAGGGCCTGTCCAGCAGGTGGGAATGAAGGGGCTGGGTCCTCACGGTCCCTGGATTTGCACAGAGCTAACGGTCCTGTCAAGTGGATGTTTGGAAAAAAAAAAAAAATGTATTTTCTGAAAAAGTAGGACTGTGTAAATAATAGATGAGGTCGGAAAGGGTGATCTGACTGGAACCGGCAGGAAAGCTGTGGGAGAAAAGCCCCTCCTTTTTGCCAGCGCCTGCTTTACGTGTTGGGAAGAAAAACTCCGCAGCTTTCTTTGAAGAACTTGGAAAAGCGCCCAGCTGTGGCCCTACTGTGTCAGAATAAAGGGCTTCTCTCTTTGTAGAAATTCAGATACACGTGGACCCATGTCTTTCTGAGAGCCTGACAGGGCTGGAGTGATCTTAACGTTTTTATGGTGAGAATGCCAAGAGGCTCGAGAGCAGGGCCGTCCCATGGAACCGTCCAGGTGACGGCAGTGTGCTCCCTCTGAGGCGGCCCGTAGGCAGCCACCAGCCACGTGTGGCTCTTGAGCTCTTGGAATGTGGGTAGTGTGACCCATGGATCGAGTTTTACGTTTTAACTAGCTCACGTTTGTTTATTTGTTTTTAGTTATTTTGGCTCCGCTGGGTCTTCTTTGTGGCTCGTGGGCTTCCTTTGTTTCCGCTTGTGGGCTTAGCTGTCCCGTAGCAGCTAAGCTGCTGTGGGATCTTAGTTCACTGACCAGGGATTGAACCCACATCCCCCTGCAACGTGAGGCTGATTCTTAACCACTGGCTCACCAGGGAAGTCCCTAACTGAAGTTTACATACGTATCGTGCTAAACAGGGCAGTTCTGAGGGGGCTTTCCTGCTTTTTTCTGAAGAACTCTTAAGGTGAGCGCCTTTGACCTTCACAGCCTGCTTGCATGGGGCGGACGTTTGGTAGATAATCTACTCTCATAGGAAAGAAATGGAATCAAGACTCAGATGAACCAAATGAGGGGGCTCAGATCTTGGACTAATAAAAACAACTAAGCTGGGACTAGAGCCAGGGCTCTTGTGCCTGGACTCCCACCTCTTGACAGCCCCTGGGAGCCCAGCATTAGATGTTAATTAGAAGCACTTCTTAGCAGGGGACCCCAACCACAAAAGGAAGGCTTGCTTAACATCTGGAATCTTGGCTGGGGGATGTGTACTTAATCTTCTCTCCTTTAAAATCAAACTGGCTTAATGAGCAGGGAGAGTTGGGAAGCCCCTCTGGGCCTTTAAACCCAAGGAGGGGTTTCTCTGGAACCAGAGGAAATGGGCCAGACAGGTCAGGTAGCTCCCCTCTCCTCTGGCCTCCTTTGCATGGACCTGTCCATAGTGATTACAAATGGGGAGGGACCCATGGAAACTTGCGGTTCTAGTTTCTTATTCGTAATGCGCTGTAAAGAGGCCAGACCCCAGGACAAACGGCACACACTTGGAAAATCCTGATTTTATCAGGGCTTCTGGCAGCCTGATTAACTAACATACCCCATACTGCTGTATAAACCAGGACCCTCAACTCGGAGTCCGTTAATTGGCTCCAGCCCCATCTTCGAAGCCCTTCCCTGGTTCTTGCTACTTCACCTCATCCTTGAGGACTGAAAGAAATGCTTGGAGATTCTCCTGTTTCTAAGAAGGCACCTGTCGACAGGG